>JAOUQT010306164.1:0-15471 GCA_025769995.1 Xyliphius kryptos | reverse complement strand
GCAATGAGGGTTAAGGGTCTTGCTCAAGGACCCACATTGGTAACTTCAGTGGACCTAGGATTTGAACCCACAACCTTCTGATTTATAGTGCAATACCCTAACCACTGAGCTACCACTTCATCTTCCGCTTTTTGCGGGGTTCGAGTAACGGGGGCAGCAATCTAGAGAGTTCCAGATCTCCCTCTCCCAGCTGACCGTTACTGTATGTATATGGGTATTCCTTAATCCGTCAATCAGTCTGACCGCTTGTGAAATGAATGACTTCCTCAGTCTGTCTAGAGTGGGACTGACAATGAATACAGAATAACTGCATTGACATGAACATGTCCTCTAAAGGTCATCAACTGCGTCATCAACTTAAAATTGCTTGTAGAAGTCTCACTAGCACAAAACTGCATTTTATAATTATTTACAAATTCAAAATACCTTAAAATATATTGCAAAAAAATAAAATGTAATGAAAATATTTAGTGCTAAACGGTCACCTCTATAAGAACCTGTTTATGAGGTACCATCAATACAATTTAAACTTTAGTACGTTCAAACTCAAGTGTATCGTTTTGTATAATGCTTTCTACATTAGTACACTGTCTGGAAGCAGCCTGCATTCCCGAAAGAAATCCAAAGCAACAATGGAAAGGAAAAACTGCCCTATGTTGTACGTTTAAAAAAAAAAAAAACTTGTGAGGACTGAGGGTCTGTGAGTGGATGACATGGTACGGTTATTACTATATGGTTGTGGATGTGAGTCATTTGCCTTTACTTCATGAACATGATGAACAATCATGGCTGTCAACAACAGTAACCCCGCAAACAAAAATATGTCAGAGGATAATTAATTGAAGACTAAAACTTTGTTTCTCATGGGGCCACAGAGGTGCGCTGAATTCCCTTGGCTGAATACATCAAGGTTTAATAGAGGAATGAAAGCACATTCAGTGTTAGGTGACTGCAGGCATTTGGTCTGTGTAAACTGCATCCGCAGGTTTGTTTTCTGTCAGCAGACAGAGCTTAATAAGGCCAAGCAGTCAGGCTTCCACATCAGGGAGCTACCACGGGTATCCCATTACGCATGAATATATATTTAAAAGCAGACACATGCTCTTTGTGTGTTGCATTTACATTGAGCCAGGCCCCTCCACTGCTGTCACTCGTAATTCAATCTGTAGAAAGGCAAACAAAGGACATATGCTCACATTTATGGACACATGCCCATATAACAGAGTGGCAGAGGGAAATAGCTGCGTTCATTCTCTGACTGAGTCACATTTTTTTTAACAATAGTGGTCGCATTTGTCGAAACTAAAATTCAAAGTGCAACAGGATTCAGGTAAAAGGATCACATCATTACATTTTGAGTAACACTTTATATACAGTCCATATTCATAATGCATTATTTACACATTCATTAAGCTATTAAGTATTCAGGCGCCTTTGTTAATGTCCATAGATGTACATAACCACATTCATAAAGAGTTATAAGAGCATGCCATAAGGCTTTAGAACACCGTGACATAATGCATTATAAATGATCGATTTGAACTGTTAAATTATTATAGAGACCAGTGTCATAAAGCCTTAAAACATTTATGTTGAACGAGTTCTTTTCCTGAAAATGAATTTATAAGTGCTCATAATTGTTTATAAATGCTAATAATCTCTCTTTGCAGACATAAAATATTGTCATTAATGACCTCTGCATAAAGACTGCATACATGGTAGTACATAATGCCTTATAAACGCTCTTGACAGACTTTAAGTAAAGTGTAATCATCTTGTTATAAGTAAGAATGTCTACACATCCAAAAAATAAAAAGTTTAAGTACGTTCAGATTATAATGCATTATGTCATTTTTGGTTATAATGTCTTTTGACAAACAATTTTGATTATGACCATCTATGTACATTAACAAAGACTTGTTGAACACGCAACATAATCGAAATGAGTCGGTTTCCGGTGCTTTTCAGTTGTTGCACTGCGGAGGGGATGAGAACTGTTTGTTGCAGCCTCAATTTCTTAACTCAAGTCTTTTCCTTGTTGGCAGAAAAAATCTTCAGACACTCCAAGAATCCTCAGAAAATCCACACATGATCCCCAAACAGCACTTCCCAGATTTATACAACATCCCATCAAAACACTGATGTGTACTGTTTACTAGCGGTTTCATCTCGTGAGACCACAGAAAAATGGTTTGGAAAGTCAGTGGAGGCATAAAGAATTTGTAGGTTTTTGTACTGCAAGGAAAAGTAAAGTTAAAAAAAAAAAAAAAAAAAAAAAAAAAAAAAACCGTCTAAAGAAAAATAGAAAAAGAAGAGACCTACAGAGATCAGAATTACACTGACCGGTTCAAATAAAGTCGTACATTCCTATATTATATTCAGTTGGATCATTTTTAATCTTATGCAACATTACAACATTTGAAACCCATGAAGTCTCCACCAGCATATTCCAAAGGCTTACACAATATCAGGGCACTGTAATGGCCAAGTCATGTGTTCAAATAATTCCTCATGCTCCCTGAGCTCCTTTTTCACAATCTGAACAAGTTTGGGATTGTTCTTTATGTGCCAAATATGAAAAATCCATGCATCGAACATCCTACACATTACCAACCATCCGCTATTCATCTGACATGTTACACCTGACCTTTCATTTCTCATAGTTGTGTTTTTTCATAATTTGTTATGCGATGTTGGACAGATCTTTAATATTTGTCATGGCTTTAGGTATCACGCTGCTCCTCTCTATCTGTGACACTTGGAGCCCAAATCTTGCACGGAGTTGGCAGCATCCCGACTACAGGATCTAAACCTCCCGGTGCCAGTGTAGTTATTCACTTCTGTTTTCAGTTAGACATCCAAGAGTAAATTCCATAATGGATGAAAAGTAGACAGTTTATAATCCTGTTTCCAGCCATATAAGACAAAGTGGATTTAACAGGACATCTTGCGAGCTTATGGATCACATCGCCAGGTCTCTGATCCGTCTAAGGTGAGCAAATATCCCACTACAAATTGTACAGTGTTTACATTGTTTTGTCATGAATCTGCTCTGTTAGGAACCTCTTGCAGCACTGCTTTCAACTTAAATAACACATACTGTTACAAAAGGCAGGTATTTTAATTGGGCAGTAGCTGAACTTATAATTATAATACATGGCTCACTTTACATGGCTACGATTGGAAACTTATAAAAAAACAAGTCGGATTCATCCATTGTATGAGCTTTTAATAGTCTGTTAAAGACATTGCTCATTAAAGTAAATTCTTCTCCATTAGCCTTGTGATGAGAGCACTTCAAAAGCCAACAAATCCAAAGCAACTATATTTTGTGGACGCCATGAATTTATGGAGTGCCATAAAAATATAGGAAGGAAAATAAAGTAAAGTAATGATAAAAGCAGAAATGAATGCCCAGCCCCAAAATATGAAATAACATCCAGACATGTGGCTCTCATTTGGAGTCAGGTTATGGTATGAGGAATGATGGGAGACTCAACAGGTCAGAACCTATAGACTATCCATTTCCCTTACATAGTAAATACCTCTCCCCTGAATAAAGTACAAGAGTGTTCCGATCAGAATGTCACCTCTCCGCTGTAAATTAGTCTTAACATTGCACAGAAAGCCGGAAACACACAAATGTATGTTCTGTTAGCATGAAAGATTTCAAATGGAAAAAAAGAGCCCCCTCTGGCAGGCATCCTCATTACTCATCTGCAATGGATTAATGGGTTTTATGTCTCTGTAGAATTTCCAAAGCCATAAAACAACACCGGGGGATTTAAGCTAATCACGCTTTAAACAACATACAGTACCAGTCAAAAGTTTGGACACGCCCCCTTCTTGCTCCATTCTCTCCTTCATTTAGCATAAACTGGGTGCAGAATTATTAGGCTAATGAATATTCTGATCACATCATGCTTTTTATACATGTTGTCCTACTCCAAGCTGTATAGCCTTGAAAGCCAACTATCAATTAAGTAAATCAGGTGATGTGCATCTCTCTAATAAGAAGGGGTCTAATGACAAACACCCTATATAAGGTGTTCTTAATTATTAAGTAACTTCCTTTCCTTTGGCAAAATGGGTCAGAAGAGAGATTTGACAGACTCTGAAAAGTCAAAAATTAAAATTGTGAGCCGTCTTGCAGAGGGATGCAGCAGTCTTAAAATTGCCAAACTTTTGAAGCGTGATCACCGAACAATAAAGTGTTTCATGGCAAACAGCCAACAGGGTCGCAAGAAGCATGTTGTAAAAAAAGGTACAAAATAACTGCCGATGAATTGAGGAGAATCAAGCGTGAAGCTGCCAAGATGCCAATTGCCACCAGCTTTGCCATATTTTAGAGCTGCAACATTACTTGAGTGCCAAAAAGCACAAGGTGCTTGGAAAACGACCAGGTCCCTTTTTCAGGAACATGGTCAAGGTAAGGAAGGCTGAAAAACGACCACCTTTAAACAAAAAACTCAAGATAAAACGTCAAGACTGAGCCAAGAAATACTTTAGGACTGATTTTTCAAAGGTTTTAAGGACTGATGAAATGAGAGTGACTCTTGATGGGCCAGATGGATGGACTCGAGCCTGGATCAGTAAAGGGCAGAAAGCTCCACTCCGACTCAGACGCCAGCAAGGTAGAGGTGGGGTAATGGTATGGGCTGGTGTCATCAAAGATGAACTTGTGGGACCTTTTCGGGTTAAGGATGAAGTGGAGCTCAACTCCCAGACCAACGGCCAGTTTCTGGATGACACCTTCTCCAACCAGTGGTACAGAAAGAAGTTGGTATCGTTCAAGAAAAACATGATTTTCAAACAGAAAATGCTCCATCACATGCATCCAAATACTCCACAGTGTGGCGGGCCAGTAAGGTCTAAAAGAAGAACAAATAATGACATGGCCCCCTTGTTCACCTGATTTAAACCCCACAGAGAATCTGAGGTCCCTCATAAAATGTGAGATCTAGATGAAGGAAAACAGTACACCTCTCTGAACAGTGTCTGTGAAGCTGTGGTGGCTGCTGCAGACAATGTTGATGGTAAACAGATTAAGCACCTGACAGACTCTAAATGGAAGGCTTTTGAGTGTCATTGCATAGTAAACCTATAAAAAAAAAACACTCAAACTCTCAATAATATTAAGCTTTGATATTTATGAGTATTTAGGGTTGATTGCGAACATTGTTTTTTAACAGTTTTTGTTCAATAATAAACAGAATCCTCCCAAATACAACTTGCCTAATAATTCTGCACACACTGTGCTGATGGACTTCGTAATTTTACAGTTACAAACTGTTGTCCATCTGTGTTCTTGTTGTTGTTAGTCCCCTGTTGGTTCTCTGGTCTCTATTGATCAGTAGCATCACAGAACAGGTATCATTTGAGTGGTGGAGTGTTTATTGTTAGTCCTATTAGTGACACTGATGCACTGAGGGGGTTTTAGTGCAGCAGTGCTGCTGTAGTTTCATTTACACACCTCAGTGACACTGCTGGGATAGGAATAATGCACCCACCTAATAATACCCGCACTGTGGGGGTACTATTGGGGTCCTGACCATTAGAACAGAGTAAAAGGAACGTACACAGACTATAGAGAAACTGATGGACTACAGAATGGAACTGTAAAACTACAAGGTCCATCTATATGGTAACAATGAGCTGTACCTAATAAAATGGCTAATGCATGTAAATACAGAGCAACATGAAATCAAGTAACCCTAT
Organism: Xyliphius kryptos; assembly: GCA_025769995.1. Taxonomy (NCBI): domain Eukaryota; kingdom Metazoa; phylum Chordata; class Actinopteri; order Siluriformes; family Aspredinidae; genus Xyliphius; species Xyliphius kryptos. Next base: position 9,753 of record JAOUQT010306164.1, on the reverse strand, counting down.
CTGAGGAGCATGTACCCCTAACCACATCTCACCAGACAACAGGACTTCCGTGATTTATTCACAATAATACACAACTTTGAGTGTCTTATTGCTTTTATAAAGTGCTTACAAACAAACTATAAGAGCTTCACAGTACATGGACTGCTGGTTGGTTGGTTCATTGTTTTTGGGTTGAGCCTCCTCATCTTAATTCCAGCCACCTGTTTCTCTTCAGTTTTGTATATCCCCCCCCCCCTTCCCTCGCGTGTTGGGCTTCCTTCACTTGCAGTAACGTCTCGTCGTCGTTGTAGCGTATTTAATGCTTCACGGTGTTACAGTTAATTAAAACCTTCATCCATCCCGCACTTCAGCGTGGTTGTGTGTTTTCTCTGCACTGGTGGCAGTGTGTAATCGTTAAATGTTTATAAGTTCATATTCACTCTGGTTCTGAACCTGCTTTTAAATAGTTTCACTCAAACACAGTGGATTCACTTCAGACAGTTTCTACATCATTTGTTTTACCTGAACCATTATGACCTTCCTCTTTAAAGCCTCTCGTAGAACAAAATGAGGACGGCCTTGTGGTGAAATTAGTGAGTCTGCCTGTCGACGCTGGGGATCCAGGTTCAAATCCAGATCTGGGTGGAGTTTCCATGTTCTCCCCATGTCTGCGTGGGTTTTCTCTGGTTTCCTCCCACAGTCCAAAAACTTGGATTCAATGTGAAATTGACAATAAGCAAAGCAAAAAGGAGATGTGCACAAACTTTTGACTGTCACTCTATGTATATTAGCTCTCTGTCAACCTGTGCATGTGATGATGTTTTTGCAAACAATGTAAATAATAATTTAAACATAATTGTGATGAGTAGTCATAAATCGGGTAGTTCCACTCCTTAAATCTGATTGGCTGAGCCGTGTGTCCAGCCGTGACATTATTGACAACAACACACACCTCTGAGCGCTTCGCATTCGTATCAATGCGTAATAAACACTACATTATTTTAAATCATGTATAATAACTGAAAATACAGATTATTATGAACAGCAAAGCAATCACCAATACACACTAAGTAACTGTTGTTTATAAAAGGTCTTTTGAAATTGTGTTCTCTGCTTTTCGTTGTGTCTAACAACTTCTCTGTCCCAGAATAATACGTCCTCCTCTGCCTTATTGCTTTATTAAACCTCAGAGTAAGCATGTCTAATGACGTGGTAATCAGAGCAACAGTGTGGATTTGTGTACACGTACACACACACACACACACACACACACACACACACACACACACAAACACACCGTTGTTGTTTGAGAATATATACGTAGCTAGGCAGATCGTGTAAAAGGGAATCTCAGACATTGTCTGGAATTCATTACAGGACTTACTTTTTTCCCAACAAAGTACTCCTGCATATTTCTCTAATCAAAGCTATGCTACTTTTAATCCACACAAGTCAAATGAGGTGAGAGGTAGAAGACTATGTGACCTGAAGAGAATCCTCATCATCAGAAGATCGAAGTCCATCTGGATGGAATTTACACCCAGACGCCAACGCAAAGAAAATGACACAACTTCGTTTTTCTATAGAAACTCTGTGTAACATCTCCTCTCATTATCCTCTGCTTAATCTCACCCCCTCCATCCTCCATCCAGGGAAGAAGGTTTCTGCGCTGGACAGATACACCCAAGACAGGGTGCCAATCCATCACTGGACACACACACACACGCGCGCACACACACACACACACACACACACACACCACACCACACACACACACACCACACCACACACACACACACACACACACACACACACACCACACCACACCACACACACACATAGGGCATTTTCCATAAATCCATCCATTATCTTCCACTTAATTCTCTTAAAGTCGAGGGGGGTTCCTATTGCCCATCCAAGGGAGAAGGTTTCAGACACATCCAGGACAGAGAGCCAGTCCATTGCTGGGCACACACTTACTCCCACAAACACTATACGGGCCAATTTAGAACAAGAATCCATGTTTTTGGACTGTGGGATGAAAAATAAGAACCCACAGAAAACCCACACAGACACGGGGAGAACATGGAAACTCCACCCAGTTCGGGATATGAACCTTTTTTGATCCTGCACAGTCTGTTTATGTTGCTTTGAAACGCAGTTCTGCATTCAGTCTGACATCTGTAGAACCGTGGTGCCCAATACGTTTACCACAATCCACTGGAAGGTCTCTGAGGTGATGCAGGTAGATCGAAATGCCATTCACATCATGGTTTCGATGTAAATCCTTACTGAGGCGTGTGACACTTGACGGACGTACGGATTGACTGGCGGCTTGTCTGAAATCCCTTTTTGCGTGCGCACTCATACGCACGAGCTACAGCAAAACTCCAAACAGCTCAGTTAGCCTTTTTTATTTATATTCACAAAGAATTGTGTGAAAGTGAAAAGCTCATCTTTCCATGTTAAAGAAAAGGAGGATTTTAAAAGAGGTAATGATAGGCAGTTACACCTCTTTCCTGTGATTTATTTATTATATTGCACAGCCTCGAGTGTCTTATGGCTTTTATAAAACACTTACAAACACACTATAATAAGCAACAAAGTTTGATTCATGAATGCATTTATTTTGATGTAATCTAGTTCGATTTTTAAAGTGAACAATAATCACTGAGTAACAGGTTTCTGGTTTCTCTAACAATCTAATGCAGCCAAATTACCGAATGCAGTTTATAAAAAACATCGGGAAAATGATGTATTGTATATCACGCATTGATACGAATGTGAAGCATTTAGAGGGGTGTGTTATTGATAATGTTGTCACAGCTGGACCCACGCCTCAGATGTGTGAGATGTGCACATGTCCTCAAATATTTTAAATAGCTTTTATTACATTAATTTATTCATAATAAATCTTCTAAACGTTTGTCTGTGGTTCTATCCCATGTGCTGGGGTCCGGGGTTGCATGTTGTGCCCCATAACATAACCATAATGTATGGTGAAGAATTGCCCCAAAAGCAATTTGTTTTGAGCTGAAAGTTTGAATCTGAATCAGGTCTGACATCTTTGGAAATGTTTACTCTTTAAGGTCATTTATATGAAAAATATACAATGATGAGTGAGAGAAAACCTGTGTATTATCATTCACTTATCAAGAAAAGCCTAATTATAAAGACATTTGGTGCACTGATGAGTGCGTAGTTGACGACTTTGCATATGTACCAAGGCGCTGCTGTTTCTGGCTAATGCTAATTGCACAGTCCATCTTTTCCCAATGATGCCATTAGTATGCTGAACGAGCTGCCAGGGCCAGAAGAGGACTATGGCCACTGCTAGTGCTCCAGGTGTCTTCTGCTCCAACTCGACCACCCTCTTGACCCCGGCTGGCACCTCCTGTTTGCGGCCTCACTAAAACCTTCTGTTGCCGTTCCACTCATGCACCCTGATTCTCAGGCTCGGCCACATTTCACATTTCAAACCACCCAGTTTAGAGAAATTAATACTAAAATCTATGTTAGCTACACAGGACCCACTTTTCTTTTGTTTCTTGTTATTCATTTTATTTTATATATTTTTTATTCTTCATTCAGCCAGAAAACAAATTGAGATTAAAATATTTTTTTAAGGGAGACCTCACCAAGATAGCACATATATTTCCAGTTCCAGAAATTAAAACAGACACATTCACATATACACATAATGCATTATTGTGTGGAACTAAATCATAGGGAAGAGATGTTGCTAGGCGTGACGTGAAACGATGTACAATTACACCTCCTTACCGCAATTTATTCACAATAATACACAACCTCATTTATAATCTGCTCTTCCTCAACATGATCTATTCAGTTTTTTAGAGTGAATGCTGATTGCTGAGTAACAGGTTTCTGGTTTCTCTAACAATCTAATACTGCCATCTAGTAGCCACATTACAGAACACGGTTTATAAAAAACATCAGGAAAATAATGTATTGTATATCACACAATTATGCAAATGTGAAGCACTCATGGCTGGCTCAAGCAATCAGATTTGAGATCATTATCAGGGCCTTGAAGACCCTTAAAGAAAACAAAAATAAGGAAAAGCCGTTTTTACATTTCTATCATGATGATATTTTTAATAGTATTGATTTGACCCAAATGTTAAAATCACAAAGACAAAAGGATCACAAAGGTTGAATATGTAAAACATGATGGGACTTGCACAAACAAATGCATGTTTAATATAACATATAACATAACACGAAACCATTCAACACTTTCCTGGATGAGGAAAATGTGCATTTGACGCTCATTCAGATTTTAAAATAAATGTCCGCTTATTCAAACCAAAATTACAGCTCTACAAGACTACGGGCACTTTAACTTATCACGTCTATAGGTGAGAGCTATTCAGCTGCGTGTCACGACTGCCACTGGCATGACCATCCCTTGTGGCCCAGCAGCAGCTTGCCAAAGCAATTTTGGAGATAATTAAGTCATAAATCTTCCACTGGTGCCCAACTGCGGCTGAGCCAGATTAGCAGGCCCACCTCTGAATAATGCAATTCGTTCATACAATGTCTCCTCGGCCTGATAAAATAAAAAAAGCAATTCCTTTCCTGCAGGTATTAACCCAACACTGGTTCATGTGCTAGCATTCACCTTTGGCTAATTAAATGGCTGAACAAACAGTGGTAGGAGAATGGAGAACCACTGCCTGAATAAATATACTGAGTGGCCTGACAGAGGACGGACAGTATGCCATATGGACAGTGAATCTATACGCCATGCCAGACCCTCCTGCTGAAAGCTATTGGCTGCCAGGAGAGAAGAGTGGCGGGATTATGGTATCAGCATCATTACTAATACCCAGGGCATATGGTTATTACAATCGCTACCTGATGCAGACCAACACACACAAACGGGTATGTATACACTTACTGATCTCATGGTCCATTGTATCAGTACTGTTTACCACATTATACACTCTGTTTTACCTAACCACAGACCAGAGGTGTCTAAACTTTATGCAAAAAAACAAAGTTAAGATGCCCGGGGGTCAATATTTCCACCTGACTTTATTTATTTATTTTTTTTTACCACAAAATTTATATAAAATTACACACTGATAGAAAACTTCTTCATATTCACAATGAGCTTCATTCTTCAGATGTAACTGAATATAATCAACTCAGTAGTGAACAACTCTAGAGGCAGAGAACTCTGAACACACTCTAGAATATTGAGTCATTTTTTGCATTTGTGCTTTATCACACATTAATGATCCTCCTCTGCCTCTGAATATCTGATGATATGTCCTCAATTCTCAAATGCAGACAGTATTAGAATAGTACTAAGGCAGAATTGCAGTGCATTATTTTATTAATAACATACATAACACATTATATAAGACTGAATTTGCGAGCTGGAATTTGGACATGCCTGCCATACACTGTTGTATACAAAAGCAATAAGGTACGAGAGAGTGTGTTTTATTTTGACTAAATCATGGGAAAGAGATATTTAAAGAGATTAGGCATGACGTGGAGTCCTGTTACACCTCTTTTGCGTTCCTTGTTTATTAGGACTTTCTGTCTTGTTGCTCCACTTTATGGAAGACCCAGCAGCTCATTTGTTTGTAGATATCAGTTCAACCTCTACATCATCATCAGTGTCCACAAGATGCTAGTTGTTGGGTAAACAAAATGCTCCTTTATTCCAAGGAGCATTTTGTGGGCGGAATTCCAACATGCACATGTTTAGTTTAAATGGATATGCAGATACACAGGGGTTGGACAATGAAACTGAAAAACCTGGTTTTAGACCACAATAATTTATTAGAATGGTGTAGGGCCTCCTTTTGCGGCCAGTACATCGTCAATTCGTCTTGGGAATGACATATACAAGTCCTGCACAGTGGTCAGAAGGATTTTAAGCCGTTCTTCTTGCAGGATAGCTGGTGGAAGAAAACATTTCCGCTCCTCCAAAACCCCCCAAAATGGCTCAATAATATTTAGATCTGGTGAGTGTGCAGGCCATTGGGACATGTTCACTTTCATGTTCATCAAACCAATCTTTTGAACTCTGGTATGTCACCTATAATGTTGTGTGCATTGCAATACTTTGAGCAAAACTGTGCTCTTACACTGCTAATTGAACCTTCACACTCTGCTCTTACTGGTGCAATGTGACATTAATGACGATTGGCCACCAGGCTACTCCAATTTAGCTATGAAACCCCCCACACTAAAATGAAAGGTGTTTCAGTTTCACTGTCCAACCCCTGAATACTTTAAGGGACATTGATTGTTTATTTTATTTTCAGAAAGCAATTTAATATTTTGTGGTAATATTTATTAAAATTCCAGCATTGTCTTTTTTCCAATAGCTGCATAATAATCATATAACTGTGAATATTTTGTAGACAATAATCGTACCATCAAAATATGTCATTGTCTCATCCCTACTGACTAAACTCCAATAAAAACGAGCGTTATGCCATTAAATAAATCCTCACCAGCTTTTATGGCGAGGGTTGAAGGTTGGGCTTTAAATTCTTATTCCATATTACAACCCTTAAAACAACATACCAACATAAATAAATAAAATAAAGACATAAATGTTAATTTCATTTGATAGCTCATCCAAAAAGTAAACTTTTTCCCAGTTCCTAACCTTATACTGACCCTCTGGGCCTTTCATCCTTTCCCATCTCATTCCTTCTTTCTTCCATGATTATATCATCAGATGAAATGCACTTATTGTATGGGACATTAACATCCACTTTGAAAAACCACAGGCTCTAATGGAATTAGGTTTTGATTTTTTTTGGGTACCATGTGGATCACTGCATATTAACATCTGATTTAACAATGACATTTATAAATCCCATGTTGAAGAGGAGGTCTTCAACTCTTGGGGGGGATCTGTGGGGCAGTGCATCACTGAACCTCTCTACTGTTAGGATCTCTGGATGTCATTCAGGCATGTTGGCTTGCTTATGTGTCTGTAGCTGGACCTTTTAAACCTGTACTCTAAATAAAAAGGAATGTTGTGAGGCTGCAACCTGCTCTGGATCCACACAACTGCCCAGAGCAGCGCTTCTTAAATGGTGGGTTGTGGACACATTCTGGGTGAGTCGCAGAAAGCTTGTAAAAATTAAATACAATGGAGACTCTGTTTTTGTTGAATTCAAATATTTTTTTTATATAAAGTAATATAAAATACTGCATATTTATAATTTATTAGTTTTTTTTCAGCATTTAAAACTACATTTATTTTATATAAAATGTGTTTTATGTATTTTGGAGTCTCTATAACGAATAAACTGGATTTACATTGATTTAAATGAATAATTAAAAATACATTGGTTTGGTTTGTGTTCTATAAAAGTGGATCGCGACATAATGACCACGAGAAGAAAATGAATTTGGGGGTTTAATTCAGTGGAGGGCTGTCGGCTTCAGTCTGATTTTGTGTAGGACAGAATGTAGGCCTCAGGCTTAAATCTTAGGTGGGCCTCAGGCGTCTGCGGCAGGATGTTCCCAGAGACAAAGGACACTGCAGGCAAGACATGTAAGCTTAAGCCCTAACACCATGTCTTGGTGAGGTACCATTTAATACACTGAACATTTTAATTATCAGTGTAAGTGTATATGAAAATGAGGCAACACACATAAGTAGATGCTGTGTTACAGACTGAGCTCTTGTTCTTGTTAGTCCACTGTTGGTTTGGTTAGGCGCATCACAGAACAGGTATCATTTGGGTGGGGGATTGTTTATTGTCAGTTCTGCAGTGACACTGATGCACTGAGGGGGTTTTAGTGCAGCAGTGCTTCTGTAGTTTTTTTGTGTGTATCTGTGTGAGGGTGACAATGTGCCCAGTGATGGGTGGGCACCCAATGCCCAATGCCCGAAATGTTCTCTCTGGATGGGCATGTTGAACCCCCCTCCCCCACGTCCCTAGTAGAGGATTTAGCAAAAGCTAATGAGAGGAGTTATATACTGTTGAGTTATATTTACTGTTTTGGAAGTTCACAGAGACGACGACAAGTCAATGACCTATGCACGTTTCGTCTGTGGGGCGATAAAATTTTGGAAATCAAGACATTGGTACGAAATGTTCACGTTGTAATATGTGAGTGAATGAGTTTAGTGCTAACAGACCAAAGTTTCCAAATCTTGCAGAGTGGTTTATAAGCATATTACTCAGTTGTTATGTCTCATTTGTGTCATCTACAACTCTACGCCTCATGCAATGTAAAAAATCAATGATTCGGTTCCCTTTCTCAGATTGAAGGGGAGAATAGTCTGGAGTGGGTAAGAGGGCCAGCTAAAGAGCAGACGCTCATGAGCACCGAGCTTTCATCCCACTTCATCTTAATTCACTTATTTGTTTGTTTCCTTAAAAAGGGACGTTTCCCCACTCCACAGCTGCACTGATAATTTAAATGGGTCTAATTACTTCATTCAAACCTATTTTCTTTTCTCTCTCGCTCACACATACCAACTTGTGGGGCCAAATTGTGGAAGTGGAGAAGTGCAGAATTACCCAGGCTAATGAGGGATGACAAGATGTTTATGTAACCCTAAAGCCCTTTGAACCAGAAGCGTTTATTGGCCTGGCCCATCTGACCCAGGCCTCTTAGCTTCACTGGCCCATCCTGGGGGAGACCGTCAATAAACAGGTTGTCGCTTAGAGATGAATCCCCTACAGGACCCTCTGTCGCAGACCCAGCGATCCTAATCCAAAGTGACAGTCAGTATGTTTCAGAGAACCCAGACAGTGTCCCACGATAGCAGATTGATGGGGTGGGGTGTGCAACAGGAGACATAAGGGAGAGAAGACCGAATTGTTCTCAGAAATATTTAATGCACCGTGATGCTGCTGATAACATAAGTCCGCCTTAAAAACCACAAAGAATGATGGTTCTGGTGAGTATTGGCACAACAATAACTCTCACAGTCCAAAAACATGGATTCAAGGTAAAGTGGCTGCTTTAATTTTAACCCACCCAAAACCATACGTTCTGTTAAATCATTTCTGTCTGACACTGGTGACTAATTTATCTGGCATTCCCTCCCAGCAATCCCCTGAAGTCCACCAACATCCCTCCGAACATCATGGCACAGAGTGTGGGACTTTTAAAAACGAGAGCGTGAAATCTGATGGCCTTGACTGCATCTGTCCGTCAGCTTCACAAAAATGAGGTGCAGTAGGGTTTCCTCACAGAAGTAAAGCAGAACTCGGGGTGTTTTCGGCCTTGCATGTTAACTAAGTGTGTTACACACGTTTTCTCTTCACAATCTGTACTAATTGAATTTTCACAGCTGAATGGATGAATAAGGCCCACGGAAACTGTGTGTGTGTGTGTGGTGTGCGTGTAGTGGGTCTGTGTGTGTGTGGTGTGCGTGTAGTGGGTCTGTGTGTGTGTGGTGTGTAGTGTGTGTGCATGTGTGGTGTGCGATGTGTGTGCCTGTGTGTATGTTTGCATGCGTGTGTGTTGCATGTGTGCCTGTGTATGAGTGTATGTGTGTCTGTTCGTGTGGTGTGTGTAGTGTGTGTGCGTGTGTGTTTGCATGTGTGCCTGTGTATAAGTGTGTGTGTGTCTGTTCGTGTGGTGTGTGTAGTGTGTGTGCGTGTGTGTTTGCATGTGTGCCTGTGTATAAGTGTGTGTGGCTGTTCATGTGCGGTGTGTGTGCATGAGTCTGTGTGTGTTGTGTGTGTGTATGCTTGTGTGTGTTGTGTGCGTGCCTGTGCATGAGTGTGTGTGCCTGTGCGTGTGTGTGTG
>JAOUQT010306156.1:0-15471 GCA_025769995.1 Xyliphius kryptos | reverse complement strand
CCTGTGTGTGTGTGTGAGTGTGTGTGTGTGTGAGTGAGTGAGTGAGTGAGTGAGAGAGTGTGAGTGTGAGAGTGTGAGAGTGTGAGTGTGAGAGTGAGAGAGAGAGAGAGAGAGAGAGAGAGAGAGAGAAAGAGAGAGAAAGAGAGAGAAAGAGAGAGAGCAGAGTTGCAACTTTTCAGAAATGAAAATAAGGGACAGCCACCATGGTTCCTCTGGGCCATGACCACCATGTGCCCGACTTCAATGGGGTGGTACGCCATCAGCGATAATGTTTTGTTTTTGTGCAGTGTTTTTAGTTAAGAGCTGGTCAAGAAAGCAATTAGTTATATTCAAAGCTTGAAAGGTTTTATTACCAATAAAAAAAAAAAATCAACCAATTCTCTTATAAAGTGCAGCAAAAATTAAATTAAGTCTGTGTGGAGTGTACAACAAAAATAATAAATTACTAGCTGTTGTACCCTAGGGATTTTACGACTTGAAAGAGGTCAGGTCATCCAAACCACAATAATAATAATAGAATTTCTGGAATGATCACCTAACACTGTATTCCTCAAAAATATTGTGTATTTTGACACAAAGAATCACAGTCCTTCAAAATGTGTTAAAAGTATGTTTGGGAAAATTTTAACAAATCTGTGTGTCTGATTTTTGGGTCTAAATTGGCAACAGTGCCATCTAAGGTCATACAATCTGATGGTTACAGAATTTGATTGTACACCTGTTTTTCGAAGCGTGGATTTAGCTAAGCCAGGGGGAGTGCATTTAATCATTATTGTTACACTTCGTGTTGATTCGATGTTGATGTGCGTGACAGACGTCTGGTGGAAATACGGAACAAATCATGTCCTGTATCGGTTCAATATGGGATGCAACATTTATTTGCCAAATGTGTGCCCAGAGATAGATTGGTGTCCTGTCTTGGGTGTATCTGCCCAGCGCCCAAAACTTTCTCCCCTGGATTAGCAAGCGGAAGATAGTGAAAGTTACAACCAAGAGTTCATATTAATGGTTGATATGCTAAGTCTGTCTTTTATTAAAGATGAATTACATGTATATCGTGATAAGGTGAATTAGTCAACAGTGACCAGGGGAATTTTATACAAGTTATGTCTTATGTTTCATTGTATTTCACTTGCACAATTTCACAAAAGGTCCCACAAGCCGCTGTCGGAGATAAAGTTGCAAGCAAGCATTTTTTTAATTGTGTTTAAATCTAACAAAGACAAAGGGACCATGAGCAAATTGTGTTAATTGAGATAATATTTTGAATATTTTAACCTGAAGCAAGAACATAATGGATGTAAACCTACAAAAGTGAAGGTTGCTTTGAATTGTAAACACATGCTGAGCTAATTATTAAACATATGTTCACATAATTTCACCACTCACAGATATGAAATATTGCATCAGTTTACTTAATTACCAAATGTAATATTTTTGTCTCTGTAAAAAATGTATGTTTCCTTACTTTTCCATGGAGTGCAGTGACCACTGCTGACACGTCTTTGATTTATAAAACTTTGTCGCTGTGCCGCTGACATTTTCATTTCCAATACAATTCTTTGTAATTTGGCAGGATTGGATCTAACCAGTTTTGGATGGTTCCACACCAATGGCTTATAATGGAAATAATATTTCAGTTAAAGACTGATCAAATAAGAAAATGTTCCATACTCAAATGTGTAGCAGGTCAATGTAATGTACTCAACTAGTCTTTTGTGTTCAGTCTCTTTAGACTGGATGTGTGAATCAAAATGTGCCTTTTCATCCGAATGCTTTGGGAGAGGCTGTGTACTCAGCAGCAGCTGATGCAGCTGATCCACCACACCCAAGTCTTGCAACAATTTTTTTCTTTTTACAAGTGCATTGACTCGCTCCTCCTCATCCTCTCCAGACATTTCCAGAGCCAAAGAACTATTTGCTGATAAAGGACGTACAGGGGGCACCTATAAAGAGCAATTCATATGAGTACACCCCTCACATTTCTGCAGATATTTAAGTATATACTTTCATGGGACAACCCTAACAAAATAACACTTGGACACAATGAAAAGTAGTATGTGTACAGCTTATATAACAGTGTATATCACTCAATATACAGCCATTAATGTCTAAACCATCGACAACAAAATTGAGTACACCCATAAACTACACCCCAAAATGCTTGTCATTTTTCCTCCAAAAGGTCATGTGACTTGTTAGTGTTACTAGGTCTTAGGTGTGCATAGAGAGCAGGTGTGTTTTATTTTGAGCAGTGTATATATTTTATGTATTTACTTATTTTTACAATAAATAAAAAAATTGTAGCTGTATTACCTTATTTTGTAAAGAACCCCCTTTGGTGTGCGTAGGGCGAGTTTGTACTTTGCGTAGTTTGGATTTTTCTCCTGCCGATTCTCCCTGATGATCTTTTCTTTGAAATTTTTTTAGCAGACATTCATTGAACACCTGCTTTTGATGAAACTCCAGCAGCTGTTGCCTAGATAAACATAAAAGCTAAGACATTACATGCTACAGGAATTAAAAGGCCTTCACTACCCTCATATGCTCTTTAAAACAGAAAAAATATAATTAAGTGGAACTCCACCTAGTACACTCCTCCCTTGCTTTGGAGGCCGCAGTTTCTTGAACCAGAGAGCTGCTGTGCTTGAAAAATTTCTCATACTTCTCTTTTCCATTCTTTGGATAGACCTGACGGAATCCCCCAAGGTTTTTGGCCTCATATCTTTGCATTTGATCCACGCTAAATGCCTGGCACCGGCGCACTTCTTCATTTCTAATTGGAAACGAAAATACTCACTTATTAAAGAAAAAAACAAAACGTGAAGATTATGGTCATTATGCTAACCTTTGGTAAATTGATAAAATAAAGAACATAAAAAAATATGATACTTATATTCATTACTTTTTTCTTTTTTATATAACTTCATATATTTTGGACAACATTAATAATGTGTCAAAATTATATTGACCTTGCTTCTCTGGAGAGATTCTGCTGGAGTCGCTCCTTCACCCTACGCTTTTCCTCTTCAATTATCTTTCTGCGGTCACATGCTCCCAGGTTAATCAAAACCAGAGTATCATAAAGTAAGCTGTCCTTAACCTCTCGATCCAACTGAGAGTCTGTGGTGAAACTAGGGCTGTGATTTACCTGCAGACACAGCAAAAAAAAAAGAATGAATAAAAAGCGATATACTGGCATTAAAACACATTGAAAGCACAAATATTTAAAAGTGACTCAATTCATTATAAAATTGTAGCCATTTTAAAATGAAGGAAATGAATGGTGTGGCATTCGTTTAAACTACTGTATATTTAGTTGATCACCTGGGGAACAGTTGCCACACAGAATTTTTTTAAAAATCATTGTTAGTTTGTCCAGTTCCTTATGTGCCTGGAAATCAGATACCATCAAATGAAAATCAGGTAGGTATGAACAGTTTGACAGTTTATGCTTGATTCACACCTGCATTGCACCATTGTAAATTCACTGTGTTTTTGTACAAGAAGCAAAACTACGGATTTTACCTCCAGGACCCAGGGTTTAAGTCGATGGTCCAGTAGCACATCAAAGCCCAGGATCTCAAAACAGGCACTGCCTGACATATGATTGGGAAAACAAGTTTGGTAGCTGTGTTTGAGAATGGGATGAGCTGAGATAAGCGTTTTAATAATCACATCCTCAATATCTGCCCACACCTTAGATGGGTCATAGCACATGTGTTCCAGGTACTTGTTGAAGGCTGAAAGCTTCCTGTAAGATCATTAATATGTTTTACATTTAAGCGCATTATATCAAATCAAGATAAATAAGTACGTAATGTTTTAATGTAAAGTTTTCGTTTTTATTCATCCAATAACAAACAATACCTTTTGCTTCCTCTGTCATCATCCCGGATAAAATTTTCACTGTGTTTGTTTATGGCATAATTGGTGAGGTGCATGCAAATGTCATCCTTAATAGACAGGATTAAGGTAGCAAGCAGACACACATTTACTTTTTTAAATTTTCTTTCTAATTTTAATGACATTTTTTTAATGATAAAAATAATCAATTTAACACTGTCCCTCACCATGGTACTGCTGTTGGGTTTGCTATATTGACTTGTGCAGAAACGGGCCAGTCCTTCATTATATACAAAGATGTGAAGTGGGTCACAGCTAGTCACCAACACATAAATGCGCAAGTCAAATTTAAATCCATCCATTATGAAGGGCTTTAAAAAGAAAACATATTTAGAAAATGTAAATAAATATGATATTGCTTCAGAGTATCATGCAAAAGCCACATCAAAGATGATTAAATAAAAAAAATATTATGGACCATAAGCGTTTTAGGTGTACTTAGGTGAAATAATGTCTAGAGGGTATCGTACCTTGGAATACAGAAAATGCTGCAATTATATATTTTTATATTATATATTTTTGACATTAGAATAAGTGGCTTCTCTTGACCAATATGGGGATGCAGATACATCACTTTTATGAACATGAAAAATGTTTCCAAAGTTCTAAAATCTAATAAATTTGTGCCTTCGTTCATTTATGACACTTTACCTCAACATAGGATACAAATATAATTTTGTATAAGTAGCAATAAACAAAATGATGTATATAGATGTTAACTGTAAATAACTATTAACATTGGCAATTCAAAATGTTTTTGGTTAGCACAATAAATGTAAGAAATTGAAAATACAACTTCCCATTACCAGCTGTAAGAAATTTTAACTTCAAACACCTTAAGTAGAATAGTTAAGTCAGTCCGTAAATAACCACAGGCATCTTACCCTGGCAATATACACCTGGCAGATCATGTGTTCACCTGGGCGAATATCTTTGGCAGATTTGGTGAGAAAAATACCTCGACCTTGACAACCAGACTCCGGTTTGCAAATGTAGGTCTTCCACTTTTTGGTTCTGGTGTATGATTGAAAGTCACTGTAACTGCAATATATATGTAAAACATTTTTTTCATCTGATGGTACCTCTGATACCCTTGGGATATCTAATTATCTCATAATAAACCTCAGAACACTCACTCTGCAGGGAGGCACCAAGTACGGGGGAAGATGTTGTAATCTTTGGGAAACAGCTTTAACATGCGGTTCAGATTTCTTGCAAGAAGATCTTTTCTACAGATTTCAATCATTCCTGGAAAATGGTTGATTTTCTGCATGAAATAAAATATGTATATGTTAAAAGGACATAGTAACGAAGTGAAAATTTAGAATGGAGAGAAACAAATAAATTGCCTGATATTGCTTCATTTCCATAACTCTGTCCAAAGAGACAGAGCAATCTGTCCAAAATAAGGTCCATTCTTCACCTTCTCCACTCTCCCTTAACCCATACCTGTGAGCAGCCCGACGCACTTGCAAAAATAAAATAGATGAAACAGATATATAAAAGTTATTATGGTAAAATGCTTTATCTTATACATAAGATGGAAACTCACCACTGTCATATTTACAGTTACTAAGATTGATCCACATTCTTCTGAAAAAAAAAAATAGAAAAGACAGACCTGTGCATAGCGCAAACCATCTAGACCGCATTTTCACTTTTTAAATCCAAATATTAATTACAAAAAAAAAAATGTGATGTTTTATTATTCTTTTTTTATTTTGTATCATTTTATACAGGTAATACTGGGGGAAAAAAACAACACAAATGCAAACATAAATTTTTTTACCGCTTTAGTTTTTTTCTCTTTTTAATTCCTGTGAATGAAGGTGTTGAATTGGAGATGGCTTCAGTGTGACCATCACTGTCCCAGCCTTCATCCTCTTCCTCTGCAATGGTTTCACTCCGAAAGCTTTCCTGAGTATTGACTTCAGAACTTTCTACAGCTGAACCCATGTTTAAAGACTGGAGGGAAAGTCCAAAGATGGATCTAATTACTCACAGTACACATTCACCCTAATTACAGGTTTCCTCATTTAAACCCAATAGCAACACCAGTTTTTAGAACTGAAATGGTCAAGTTTATTGAAATTTAAGGAAAACGTTTTATCGTTGTGCAATTGATGTAGCGTCATAAAATATAAATGTACTAATAAATGATATAAACATTACAACGTATAACATACTAGGGTACCAAAATTTTAGATCACACTCAGAAACCCCCAAAAAGCTTTAGATTTCTGTGATAAAATCCCATGAATGTGCTGATCAGGGTTTGATAATATCCTAAACCTAAAAAAGTGCAATTTATAGATCTGTTAAAAACAAGTGAAACTAAAAAAATGTTGTACACTAAAAAATAAAGAAAACAAAAAGAAAATTAACAATTAACACAACAATTTGCTGTAGTCTTTGCTGTAGTATTGTGCCAACTTTTGATAGTATGAGATTGATCTAACACAACTTTTATATATGTAAATTCACAGCAGAAAGCATTTTCAAATAATACAAACTTATTTACTGTCACCAGAAAGAGATATTCTTAAGTTAACTGTGTATAAATAATCAAGTTGTCCATTTTTAAGCTTTTTAGCATTAGGACCAAAAGAAAAATGAATAAGATGAAAATGAAAATGATTTTACATGTACATTTTATCCAAAGCGACTTACAAATATCCCAACTTGGTTGGGATCAGAATACAGGGTTGATACAGGACCCTGGAGAAATGAGGGTTAAGGGTCTTGCTCAAGGACCCACATTGGTAACTTCAGTGGATCTGGGATTTGAACCCCAACCTTCAATATACAGTACAGCTACCTTCAATACAGTATAGCTACACGTTCCATCTTAAACTTAAATATGATTTCATTTAGTGTAACCTCTTATGTGCTGCTGTTAGAACAATACGTTCTACAAGCTCACAGCAGCGCGTGCACAATCAGCTCACACTCACACACCTGTTCTACAGATGGTGTCTTTAATTCAAATAACCAGCAAACTGTTTTGTCTAATATCGCCTAAAACCTAAAATAATGTTCTTACTGGCTTGTTTTAGTAAAGTTTACTTTGTTATTGTAAATTTAGTGGTTTGAAGAGCTTCAAAGTGGTGTTTAATAGTAAGTTTCAATAACTACCTTTACAGACATGGTTGTAAATGTTAAATAGCTTGAAGAACTCTTTATGTATTACAGTATTGTGTTCATCAGTTACCTGTAGTTAACATAGCACAATTAAAGAGAAAGAAACTACTATCTCGCAAGAAAATCATAAAATCTGCATAATGCTACAAAGGCATTTCTCTTTAAAATGACCTTAAACAATTTCCTGAATGTAGAGCCAGAATGTACTGCATATAAACAGCTAGGGTGTGGATTGATTTTGGAATAATTCTAAGGCGTTAATTTCTAAAGAATTTTTTTATTTCTTCTCTTATATTTTTAAAAGCTTAACTGAACTCATGTCCTGCTTTGCTGTGATCGTCTTTGTAAAATAATGTTTTTTTTATTTGATGAATATTGGGAGGAGGGGTAACAGGAGGACAAAGAATGGGAAGGAACAGTAACCTGACCACAACACAAAACAATAAGGTGCAATAATCTAACTGTGTGCAATATTTGATAATAAAAAACCCACCAGACTTTTAAACATGTGAGAAATCCTGTTTCTGTCTGTCTCTCCTCCTGTCACTCACTCTTCTAGTCCCGCCTTCTAATCTCCGCTCTCCCTCTCTCTCTCTTGCACCAGGTGTGGCTCGTTAATTTCCAGGTTCCTTTGTCTGTATTTAAGCTCCTACCTTTCCCCTCTTCGGGTGCGAAGTATTGTTTTGCTGACATACCAGCGTTTATCTCCAAGTTCCTCTGATCCCGTTCTCTACGTTTAACTCTTTATACTCCGTGTTAGTTCCGTGTGGGGTGAGTGTGGTTCCTAGTGATTGTTTCCATAGTGTTAGATTCCCTGTGTACTTCCATGTCCGTGTTTCTCCAGCACGCTTCCTTTCCGTGTTTGTTTCCTCTGTTCCTCTGTGTGTTTAGGTTAGCGTGTGTTTGGTGTATGACTGAGTTGTCTCGTCCTTTCTGTTGTCGCTCCCGTGTTCTTTTTAATTTCTCCTCCGATCTTTCTCACGCCTTCTTCCTATCCTCTGTCTCGCGTTGCGTTGGGAGCATCGTCTGTTATTGTTCGTCTTCTATGTTCTGTGTCCCGTTTAACATTTCCGACTTCGCGACTAACTCCTTGTCCATCGTTGAACTAATCCTTTCCAGCCATTTCCCTACTAACCAGCTCTCTGTCGCCCTCCTCCTCTCTACTTTCGGTTTCGTTTTCCGTCCGCTCGCCGCCTTGTTCAGTTCACCGACTCTCTCTCTCCTTGCTCTACTTCTTACCTGTTCTTCATTTCTCCGTGTTTATTCCACTCTCCGTTTCACGCTGTCCTTTTCTATTATAGTGTTCATTGCTTGCTTCATTAGCTTGGTTCTCTTCCTGTCCTCTTCTGTAGTCCAGTGTAGAGGTTTTCATTCTCCAGTTTTCCCTGACTATCTGAAATCCTTATTTGTTTGGTTGTTCGTTTGCTCGGTGTGTGCTCTGCCTTTGTGTTTACCCCAGGTTCCAGCTTCCATCCTGGTTCCTCTCCTTTGTCACCCCTCGTCTTCCATTGCTCCTCCTGCATTCATCTGCCTCTGCCTTGTGTTTTCATAATAAACTGATCATTGTTCTCGCATCCTCGTCTCCTGACTATTCTATAACACCAGTTTGTGACAATACATCATATATTATTTAAAATATATATTCTTTATTTTTCTCTTTTTTACCCTTTACCTCTATTCTGTGTGTACTCTGTAATGATGGTGCTGGAATCTTAATTTCCCTGGGGGAACGCTCCAAAAGGGATCAATAAAGTGTTACCTTATCTTATTGAGCTGTGGTCATGCATATATAAACCATCATTGCATTTAATTAATGATTCTTAATGTACAAGTTTGTGCAAATGAGAATTACTGCAGTAGTCCGCTCATAAACATAATTCATAATGAAGTTAGATACTGATTACCAACTGATGACTATTACACAATGTTGCCACAACAATGGCACAAACTATTGGTGACAGGAACTTCTCTTTTCTGGTTGTGACAACGTAAGAGGTGACATCGCTGCAATGAAGCTTTGGTAAACAGCTCATGTTTGACAGATGATGTAATCTGGTTAGCTGGAAAATGTTTCTAATATACCTTCTGGCAACGTAACTACAACGTACTACATTACCTATTCCAGGGTAATTACAGTACAGTCTAGTAACGTTACCGCAAGTCACGAACCAACAAAAAGTACCAACAAACTATTATGCTGTTACGTCTTGTGTTAGCAGGGGTATTCTTTTTTGGCATTTTCACCAAGAACCATTCTTATCATGTTTATTTATTTATTTATTTTAGTCTTAACCTCCTAAGACCCAAAACTCTTGCATTGCATGCGTTTTTTCATTAAGCATGTGGACGCCAGGTCCTAGGAGGTTAAACCATAAATATTAAGATACCAAGAGTTGGGTTTGAAGATTGTCCATATGTTTCCAGTTTGTTTTTCACACCTTCAGGACTCTGTTGCTTTGTTTATAGAATGAAAATTTCTCTATTTAACTGGTGAAATGTGAATTTTATATAAATGCAAAATAAACAGTTGATAAATGGGTCTTTCGCCATGCAATTTTGTGACCACTGATCGCAGAGTAACAGAATTTCTGTTTCTCTAACAATCCAAAAACTGCTAGTGGCCAAAGCACAGTTTCAGAATCTGCTTGTTGTTTATAGTTAATCGGTATTTTATGATTTAACAAAATGTATTGTACAACACGCGTTGTTAAGAACGGTCAGTGTTGTGCATCATTGTTCGGCCGTGACATATAGGCCAGACAGGACAGATAGTCGCATATGTCCTGAACGTTTTTAAAAATTGCTAAAAAAATCAAATAAGAAGCAGCACTATTTTTCTCTCTTTTCAGATGACAAATATATTTATGCTTTATTGGTAGTAAAATCATATTTCAATAATTTTTGTGATTTGTAATTTCTTGCTCATTGATACTGTTCAATTTTAACCCCTTATCATTTGTCACAATATGGCATCAAATTGAATTGTAACAATTTGTAAATGGTCTATTCTATGTTTATTGAACATTTTTTAATAATTGTAAGTTATTCTCTGATCATGAGATTTTTATTTAATAATAACAATCTTCTCTTTTACTTGTGCCTTTCTCTATCCAATTCCTGTTTTGGTTTAATAGTTTAACTTGTATTTGCCACTGTGGGTTTTACAAAGACCTATTTGTTGATGAAGTGTGATTTTAAATAATACTGCTTTTTTTTTTAAGGGAGGGAAATGAACCCGGAGAGGAGAGGACCGTTACTTACCAAGAGCTATTACAACAAGTGTGCAAGTTTGCCAATGTTCTCAAATCACAAGGTAAGTTTTAAGTTCAACTAATTCTCTATGAACATGCTACAATGTGTGCAAGTAAAACAACTTGCTCAATCTTTCAGGTGTGAAGAAGGGGGATCGTGTGTCCATTTACATGCCCATGGTAGTTGAGCTAGTGGTGGCCATGTTGGCTTGTGCTCGAATTGGAGCTGTGCATTCTATTGTGGTAGGTATTTTTTTATTTATATTTTTAATTTAAATAGTTTAGTTTTATTAAGTAGGTTTGCATTTTGCATAATCACTACAGTTTATATGGCAATTTCAAATAAGTCATATTGCATATGTAGCTTTACATTGGCTATTTTTGACTTTCTTCACATCACAGCTAATCAAGTCTCACCTCTGATTGGCTTACAAATACAACATGGATAGGATGCTAAGCTATGGGCTTAATGCACGTCTATTGTCCATTTTATGTTTACACACACACACACACACACACATCAAAAAAAGTTGCAGTTTGCAGTTCTTCGGCCATGTGTGAAATAAAGTCAGGTTTAGAGAGGGTGAGCGATACTTCTCTTATACCTGCTCTCTGTCTAACGTTTGGAATTTTGCAGAAAACTTTGAAATCTAAAAATGCATTTATTTTAAAATAACCCAAAAAAAAGGCTAGCTTGTAATTTTATACTTTAATTTATGTGTGTATGTATGTAGGCTTTAGTGTTACTCAAACATATGTGGACTAACACATAAATTGTATTTTAGTACCCTTTACACAGATAAGAATATCAAATAGGATTTACATACACTGCTCAAAAAAATACAGGGAACACTCAAATAACATATCCTAGATATGAATGAATAAAATATTCTCAGTGAATTCTTTTTGTACAATGTTGAATCACGAAATCACACAAAAATCATTAATGGAAATCAAATTTATTAACCAATGGAGGTCTGGATTTGGAGTCTCACACCCAATTAAAGTGGGAAAAACATACTGCAATGATTTAATTTTGATGTAATATTCTAAAAAACAGATCAAAATGAGGCGCCGTATTGTGTGTGGCCCCCACGTGCCTGTATGACCTGCTTACAACACCTGCCCATGCTCCTGATGAGGTGGCGGGTGGTCTCATAGGGGATTTCCTCCCTGACCTGGACTGAAACATTCACCAACTTCTGGACAGTCTCTGTAGTGCAACAGGTGTGAAGAAGGGGGATCGTGTGTCCATTTACATGCCCATGGTAGTTGAGCTAGTGGTGGCCATGTTGGCTTGTGCTCGAATTGGTGGATGGAGCAAGACATGATGTCCCAGATGCGGTCCAGCGGATTCAGGTCTGGGGAACGGGTGTGCCATTCAATATCTTTAATGCCTTCATCTTGCAGGAACTGCTGACACACCCCAGCCAAATGAGGTCCAGTATTGTCCTGCATTAGGAGGAACCCAGGGCCAACCGCATCATATGATCTCACAAGAGGTCTGAGGATCTCCTCTCGGTACCTATTGGCAGTCAGGCTACTTCTGGCAAGCAATTGGAGGGCTGTGTAGCCCTCCAAAGAAATGCTACCCTACACGTGCTTCCATCTGTAAAGAGCACAGGGTGCCAGTGGCGGATTTGCCAATTTTGGTGTTCTTTGGCAAATGCCAAGCATCCTGCACGGTGTTTGGCTGTGAGCACAAACCCCCATCTGTGGACGTCTGATCCTCATAGTATCTTTGTGGAGTCTGTTTCAAACCATTGTGCGCACATGCACATTTGTGGCCCGCTGGAAGTCATTTTGTAGGGCTTTCAAAGGTGGAGGTAGCGGTCCTGCTGCTGGGTTGTTGCCCTCCTACAGCCTCCTCCACGTCTTCTGGTGTACTGGCCTGTCTCCTTGTAGAGCCTCTGGACACTATGCTGACACAGCAAACCTTCCTGCCACAGCTCGGATTGATGTCATCCTGGATGAGCTGCACTACCAGTACCACTTGTGCGTTTTAGAGTCTGTCTCATGCTACCACGAATGTGAAAGCACCATCAATATTAAAAGTTGACCAGAAAGTATAGGTACTGAGAAGTGGTCTGTGGTCCCACCTGAAGAACCACTTCTCTTATTGAGTGTGTCTTGCAAATTGGCAATAATTTCCACCTGTTTTCTATTCCATTTCCACAACAGCATGTGAAATTAATTGTCAGTGTTGCTTCCTAAGTGGACAGTTTGATTTCACAGAAGTTTGATTTACTTGGAGTTATATTGTGTTGTTTGTATTCCTCTTATTTTTTTGAGCAGTGTACAAATTTACCTGATTCTATTTTATTTAATTTTTACAATGCTTTGAGCAAGGAATTTGTTGGTTGGTTTTGAATGTATCGTTTAAAGATGACCATTGTGAGTGCATTGCATACAAAGTCATTCGTGAGGACTGTTGCATGAATTTGTGGAATGTCATTTATTATTTTAGCATTATTTGAGTTATCAGAACATATCTTGTGAGTCCAAACCGTCATCAAACACTTTATCATGTGAAATAGAAATTAAGCCCTCCTTAAAATCCATGACACATCAGCTTGAGGTATGACATTTAGCAGCAAATTTTCTTCATGATTATCAGGCTCACATCATTTTTGTCCACTGTTTATGCATTGATTGTGGGCATTTGGCTAATTATAGCCCTTTTAAGGTTTCACTACAAGGCTCTGAATCTGGATCCAAATTTTTACCAAACCTTAGCTGTTGGACAAAATGTCCTTATATTGGACTCAAGAATACTTATATAGAGAGTAGTGTGATACTCATGATGTGCAATCTTCTGGGTCCTGGATAATACAAAACAAGCCCAAATATTACCCCTTCACCACTATGATTTTCAGTTAGTGTAAGGTGTTTGTTGACAGTCCAACATTTTTTCAGTTATCTTGTGGCTTGTTTAGATACACCTTAAGCAAACTTAAGTTGTGCCTTTAAACATTGCATGGTATAGTGTTGAGGTCACCACATTTGTTCTGGGAAGTTTTCTTCTCATTTTTCTATGAAAAAAAACAAAACACCTTATTTTAGAAAGGTGCTCACACAGGGTTTTTTATGTATTAGTCAAGGACTTGGTGGAGTGTCCTCTGTGGGTCAGGGATGAACTCTTGCCTTAATTGGAGGAGTTCAAGTATCTCGGGGTCTTGTTCATGAGTGATTGTAAGGTGGAGCGGTAGAGTGACCGGCGGATCAGTGCTGGGTTAGCAGTGGTGCAGACTCAGTATTGGTCTGTTGTGGTGAAGAAGGGGCTAAGCCGCAAGGCTCTCGATTTACCAGTCTGTCTATGTTCTTCCCCTTACCTATGGTCATGAGCTTTGGGTAATGACTGAAAGAACGAGATTGCGGTTACAAGTGGCTGAAATTTCCTTTGCAGTGTGTTTGGGCTCTCCCTTAGATACACTGAGAATTTTGGTCACCCGGGGGGGGGGGAACTCTGAGTAGAGCTGCTACTCCTGTGCGTCGAAAGGAACCACTTGAGGTGGTTTGGGCATCTTGTAAGGATGCCTCCTGAGCGCCTCCCCAGGGAGGTGTTTCAGGCAAGTCCTGCTAAGAGGAGACCTCGGGGGAGACCCAGTCCATGCTGGAAAGATGATATCTTCCGGCTGGCCTGGGAACGCCTCGGGTCCCCCCGATTTGAGTTCGTAGAGGTGGCTGGGGAAAGGGAGGTCTTAGCCTCGCTGCTCAGGTTGCTGCCCCCGCGACTTGAAGCCCAGACAAGCGGAAGATAATGGATGGATAGTCAAGAGCTTAGGATAAAGACTTTTTATGTCCAGTAAATTAAATAATTCAGATGTGGTGTACCTAAAAAGATAACTGAACAATTACTTGAAACTAAATTTCTAAAACACACAAAAATAAAGAGCCTGTTACTGCTGCATAGGGCGGGAACCAGTTTTTAATAATGCTTCCTATTAGGAGTAAATTTCGGTTTTGGCCATGGAATGTCACCAGTTACAATATATTATTGCATCTGATGCAGTTCTTAGGCATTTAGGATAGGGGAGTTTCTGTTGACTTGCTAATTAATGTACTATGTATTCATAACAAAAGAGCTGTTTACTGAACCTTAAATGTAATGTTATTTTAAGTTTGCAGGATTTTCAGCTGAATCACTTTGTGAAAGAATTATAGATTCCCAGTGTTCCCTGCTGATTACATCTGGTAAGAAAAGTCATATGTAACTGAAAGTTGCAAATTAAATATATATTACTTTATGTTTATATATATATATATATATATATATATATTTATTTTATTTTTTTTTTATTGTATGTGTGTCAAATTTTATTCCGTAAAAAAAATAATTTAATTAACTTAAAAAATAAAATCTGCCTTTTTAATGACATTGTGCCATTCAGTCGCAATATAACATTATCTTATTTGTATGGGGTCAGAATACAGGATCAGCACCAGATATGGAACCTTTCAGTTGCTCAAGGGAAAAAAAAATAAGGTGGGGAGTCCGTGTCTGTATTATGTCATATTTATGTCTCAGCATCTCTTATCAATGACTGATAAAGGGACACATTTCAAAAGGTGCTTGGCTTTCAGTAAAAAAAAAAAAAAAATAGTACCGCAGCAGAACGCTGTGAGCATCTACAATAAATCATGTACTTCTATATAAAAAAAAGTAAAACATAAAAAGTATAGTTAGATACACTGCTCAAAAAAATAAAGGAAACACTAAAGTTACACATCCTAGATCTCAATGAATAAAATATTTCAATTGAAAAGCTATATTTAGTAGATAGTGGAATCCGTTAAGAACAAATTAACATGGCGGTCTGGATTTGGAATCATACTCAAAATCAAAGTGGAAAATTTATATGATAGGCTAATCCCACTTCAATAGAAATTCCTCAAGACGAGTTAAAATGAGGCTCATAAGTCTGTTTGGCCTCCACGTCCCTGTATGACCTCCCTACAACGCCTGGGCCTGCTTCTGATGTCTCTTGTTACCATTGTCTGCTGGTATCTGCTCCATGCTCTGGACACTGTGCTGACAGACAGAGCAATCCTTCTTGCCACAGCTCGCATTGATGTGCAGCAAGTGAAATTGATTAAGTGTTGCTTTCTAACTGGACAGGTTAATTTCACAGAAATGTGGTTGACTTGGAGTTACATTGTGTTGTTTGGACAA
>JAOUQT010306134.1:0-15474 GCA_025769995.1 Xyliphius kryptos | reverse complement strand
CAACAGCAACATTTGTACAGATGCCATATTTAAGGGTGGTTGTGGTAGAAAGTGGTTCCACACACACACAGAAACACCCAGTACAAACTAGTACTTGTTACACTCAGTGTTTCTCACTATCTATGATCTGCATCACCATGTCAGATCCTTGCCAAAATTCTACTTTGGGCAGTATGGTTTGAAGAAAAATATTTTAAATTCACTAGTGTACAGTAGTAAGAAATACTACAGCCAGTACAGCTAAAAGCTTTTCTTTGCGCATTGTCACCTTTAAAGAGCAACTTGGAGCCTGCAATAAGAACTCACTAATTCTTTTGTACTTCTGTTCAACAGACACGCACTGGTACTTGCCGTAATCATGTTCACTGATGTTTGGCATAAGATAAAGGCAATCAGATTCTGTTCTATGGCAAGGTTTTTGAACATTGTTGTGGTTCCAGCTGTAAACAGCATGGTGGGACTCTATGGGGCAGGACAGGTAAGAATAAGAATATAGTGGTGCAAAGTGTTGACAAGTGGCTGATGGAGTTGATGCTTCCCTCTTGAATCGTACTGTGTCTGTTAATAAAAAAAAAAAGTTTGTTTTTTTATGTAAGTGCTCAAGTAATTTACAATGTTTTAAAAAGACATACACTGCAAATATTACCTGGACAAATAAATGGGTCACCAGTGGTAATATTTTGAATCCCTCCTCTGTGAGTACAAATAAAGTTATAAGTGACTCTAAAGGTTTAATTGGTATTAGCAAAAATATATCAAACTATAAAGTCTAAAAATAAAGCTGCTTTTTTTTCTTACTGTACATCTGAAGTGCAGCCATTTTCAGTCCATGCACAATATGGGTCTCGTGCAAGAACACAGTCTTCACAGGATCCGTTATAGTCCTGGCATCTTTGCAGGTCCAAGATAGACATTTGTCCAGAATATCCAACAAACAATTTTTTCTAAGATGTTGAGGTATATGGTGCATGAAATTGTTCAAACCCGCATTATACAGTAACACAGTAAGCACTATGCATTTAACAACAAGAGTATTAATTATATTAAAAACATGCCAGAATTAAAGAAAAACAGCTTTACCTTCTTTGAATTTAGCTTCATTGCCTGAATCGGAGCTGTGCTATTGGAAAGTTTTGTCTCAGAAATGATAAAAGGTTTTGAGTCGTACTCCAGAATCTTATGAATCGTACCACTCGCTGTACAAACACATAAATACAAGTTGTAAGTAAACATGAAAATGGAAGTCATAGTTAAAACAGTCCGAGTTCTGAGTAAATAGTCAAAGTTTAGTCATTAAAGGATGTCTGAGTTTACTTTTGCTTAATTTAGCATCCTGTTTATAGACCCCTAGAATAAAAAATATCCGGCTTCACCCAGAGGTGTGGAGATGTGTCATTGGGAAATTATTAAGTGTGACGACAATGTGTTTAAAAAAAAGTTATGTGAGCAAAGATTAATGGCAATACGAAAAAGAAAAACTTTGTTTCTGATATGAGGCCAACATTTGAATTAAAATTGGAGAATCAGAATACAATAAAAGAGAACTGTGTCTGTTTACAACAATAATGTTTCTTCCTTACTGTTTTTGCGCAGACGCACTCCAACCCCTCCGCTGCCTCATTCCACTATCTGCACTTATTTCTGCCACCTTCCCTCCAAGCCAATCCAATATACCGTACTATGCAACCCAAACTCCACTGTGTGCGCTCACATCCTAGCACCTCATGGGTCGGATAAGGAAGACTGTATCTTGCCCAAAACACTCCTGCAGCGATGTGCTATGCTAATGCTCCACCACCACAAACTCCCTACGATAATACAACACATGTGGCAGTACTGCATTAATGTTTCTGTCTTCCTTTTCCAAGCCATGCTGTGCTAGGTTGTGAGCGCACACAGTGGAGTTCGGGTGTTGCACAGTACGATACGCTATATGCATGGAGCGCAGATGCAGCTAGTGGAGTGAGGCGGCGGTGGAGGGCTGGAGTGTGCTTGCGCGAAACCAGTAACAGAATCAAAATACAGAAAAGGGCAATTACATTCTGCAACCATCTGAGAGCGACCCACAATCATTATAAAGCTCTTGCAACCCAAGAACTAAGCAAACACACTAGTCCTCTCTTTCAACAGATGATCCTAAGTTATGGCTGCATCACACCACACACTAACACATGACTCACACACAAACACACGACTTACACACAATAACACACTGCAGAGTCAGGATCAGAGTCAGTTCTTAAATGTAATTTGGACAAACCGAAACTAAAATGTAATATATCACTGGGAAACCGAAGGTCAATCCTAGAGTTAAATTAAATGTTATCTGGCCCTAAACAAAAACCCACTTTGGTAGACTATCTGATACACCCTGGCCAAGTACAGACTTAGTACAGTGTGAATCACTGCCATAAAGGCGACACCGACGGTCCAGGCTGCCCCGGGTGAAGAGGGTGTGTCAGCAGTGTACACATTATAAAACTGAGACCGTGCTTCCTCACTGGATGCACCAAATACACATATATCAGGGATCAATATTATACAAAATTCACAAAAATCATCCCTCATTTTACCTCCCTCACCCCCACTGGAAAAACTGCCCCACCTACTGGGGGAACACAGGGAAAGCTGTGTACTGGCAGCACTGTATGCACATGCACCTGCCACAAGTGAGTGACCAGGTGAGCATGACCATCAGTCAGTGCACTCACACTTACCTTATTAATATAATTATTACTATTGTTATTAAATCTTTTCTTTTTAATCTTGTTCATTTTTGTAACTAATCTTTTATTTGTTCTGTGCCCCGGCTTTGGGTAATACAAATGTAACATTTAGACAGTAGGACGCTTTTCAGCAAAAAAAAGCATCCAATAGGCATTGGCGTGACGCTATTTAGCATGGCCTGTTGGTTGTGCTTAGAAAGCACATAAGCAGCCGTTTTAGCTGTACATCGATCGGCAATGCGGCACGATGCAGTTCAGTGTGACTTCTTGTTGGGCGAGCAGATTTAAAGATGGAGATGTGATGGAGATGAAATTTGGAGATATGCTCCAAATTTATAATAATGAGAGATTCACATTTTATGTCAAAGGTATAGCAGACTTTAGAGTGTTGCATTTACTTTATAATATTGAAGTATTTTTCTTAAAATGCATGGAAAACTGAAATTTTTAATGTGTTAATTCACTTAAATCTGTTAAATACAAACGATGTAAAGAATTTTTTACTTCTAGCACAATTTACCGAATTCTTTTAAGTTCTCTCACAATTAGTCACTTATTATTTTTTTTTTTTTTACCTAGAGAATCTGTTAGAAGTAAAGCTGATTGCACAACATAATAGAATCAATATACATTCTTTGCCTAAAAACTATCTTAACATTAGACAGAACATAATCCTTAACCTTAAATAGTCCTAATTTTTGTTTGAATGTTTTATGTTTTGTATAACAGACCATCATATAATGAGGGCATACACCAAATGCATTCAGGCATCAAGAAGTTTGCTGAATGCAAGCATGCTGAAAGACTACCAATTGTCAGCTGCACTTTTATGCAAGTGAAGACAAACGAGGAAGCCGATAAGCATTTACCAAACAAAGCTGTTTGGGAGACAATTGCTGTTGATTGACGAAACAAACAAAGGCTGATTAAAAATGATGTCATATAATTTTGGCCACCACTGAACAAACAGTATTTATACTTCATAGTGAAACAGTTAATACAATTGACATTACATTTACACTTGGTCATTTAGCTGATGCTTTTATCCAAAGCGACTTAGTGTCACAACTTAATTGGCGTCAGAACACGGGGTTGATACAGCAGCTCTGGGGCGATCATTTTAATGGACCTGGCGTTTAAACCCACAACCTTTAAATTTAATCCAACACCCTAACCACTGAGCAACCACACCCCACATTTTAAAATGTAAAAAAAATACACACACACACACACACGAGGAATTTGATTTTAGGATGGTGTCTCTCAAGTTACATTACAAGACATTTTACTGTACAGTGTGCAAAATATATAAATATGTAATAAAGATGCATTGTGCAAATCAATGAAGTGCAATCAAATTTATTTGAACAATATGCAGTGTTCTCAGCTATTTATAAGCATTCTTGCTTGAGGAAAGAAACTGTTAGTGAGTATTGTTGGTTTTGTATAGAGATCTGTATCGTCTGCCGGAGGGAAGGAGTTGAAATAAATTGTGTCCTGGGTGATGATTTTTCTCTGCCTGTTTTCTGTTTTTAAAAGTGTACAAGTCCTGCAGGGTGGGCAGAGAAGCACCAATGATCCTTTCAGCAGTTCTAATTGTTCTCTGCAATCTGCTCCTGTCTTGTTTAGTTGCAGCTCCAAACCAGACAGTAACAGAAGTTTACAAGGCAGGTTCAATAATCGCAGAGTAGAACTGCTTTAGTAGTTTCTGTGACAGACCATGCTTCCTTAGCTGACTCTGTAACTAAATCATCTGTTGGGTCATTTTTGGGGATGGAGCTGATGTTAAGCTCCCATTTCAGGTCCTGAGAGATGGTGAGTCCCAGAAACTTGAAGGTTGCCAAAGAGCTGTTGATTATGGTCAGGGGTGGAAGTGGTGAGGGGTGGTTTCTTAAGTCCACTATCAACTCCACAGTCTAAACTCAAATTAATCCTACTTTTTTGCATTTCAAAGAAGTTATTCATACCCCACTAATGTATTCGTTAATATTATGCTTAAAGCAGATGGAGGTAGAAACTTTTATTTATGTATTTACTTGTGTAAATTAACAAATCTATTTAAACTCCTGTTTACTTGCTGTATTATTTTATTTTATATTTTCCTGAACTGTCTTCTCTGCCTACACATTTTGACTCTCATTTGATTAAAGCATGGGGGAAAAAAAGATTATCTAAGGACTGATCAAAGGCAGATTAGTAACTCATAAGTGCCCAGGTTCATTAAGCCGATAGCAGCATAGAGGCAATCACCTGAACCACTGGTTAACTGGGACCATCGCCACCAGCTGCTAACTTGTATGTGGCCCTGACTTTACCTGTGACCTACCTGAACTAACGCAATACTCAGTTTTTTATTACTTTATATTTTTTATAGTAAGACATGCTTAAAGTTGATAACATTTTCTGTCATGTGACACATTTCAAAGACTTTGATGTTTGGTTTAAATAAACTTTGAGATTATTTTTAATAAGCAGAAAAAAAGCATGTGCAAATATTTAATCAGTTAAGCTTCCAGTTATGCCCTTTTTGTTTTTACACATAAAAGATTGGGGGGAAAGGCTTTTATTAAGACTTTGGGGATTTGAATAAATGTCTTGTCTTATGAATATTTTTTTAGCTTTATTACAGATATTCAGGAGAACAACTTGTGTAACTGGCTTCACTACACCCCCAAGCATAAACAAAAACTGCCTTTAGATAATACATTTTCTTATTTAAAAGATTACTGAGAATAACATACACCGTGGTTGCATAGCAAACTTTACTGCAGACATTTTCAATCATATGTGGACTTTGTGCTGTCCAGTCGGTCAAAGTAAAGTTGGACTTACAGTTTTTAATACATGAAATCATGTCACATTTACCGGATATTGTTGTTTTACTATAGCATAACTCAGCAGTTTGTGGACTTACTTGTGTCCCAAATTTGTATATATTAATTTATATTGTGTATATATTCCTAATAAGGAAAAACTTCCTCTATTATATTGTCTAATTTCATGCCATACATATTCAATTCTTAATGCTTAATGGTTAGGGTGTTGGGCTAGCGATCTAAGGGTTGCGGGTTCAAATCCCAGGCTCACTGAAGTTACCACTGTGGGTCCTTGAGCAAGGCTCTTAACCCTCGTTGCTCCAGGGATTCTGTATGTAACCCTGTATTCTGGCCCCAACCATTAAGTGGGATGGTTGTAAGTTGCTTTGGATAAAAGCGTCTGCCAAATGCAAATGTAATGTCATTTGTTTAAGGAATTGTGATGTGGATTTTTGCTGCAGCTGCGAGAGGCTTATAGCTTATACATTCGGCAAGACTAATATAACAAAACCAAAAATATCTTAGAAACTGCTGTATGTGCAGAGTAATGGCATTCATTTCTGACTAAAACAAGTATTCTCAAAGTAGACATGTCTGCAACTATCTGACCATTTATAAATCTGTCGACTAACAGATACACCAAATAATTTTCAGTTTTGAATATAGCTCATTATTTATAAACATTATTTAAAGCCTGTGGCCAAACAAGACAGCTAATTAAAGCAGTATTCTATATTTAGGATTAAGAATTAAGCCAGTACTTCCCCAAACTTGCAAAACTATAGTTTAATGAGAAATAAAAGCATACCTGTGGCCAGCAGCACTACATTATATGTGTTGTCTGCAGCCTTCACTGCATCGACTGCTATTTTATTGTAAATATTATTGCTGATGTAAAATGGGGTATGACTCTGTATGGGATGAACCCAGTCAGTCATCTCTGAATGCTCTTTGATGATATTGATGGTCTGGCTGTCTAAAGACTTACTGTTGTTCACACACTGAAAAACAATTAAGTAAATTAAAACCAGTGAACAAGTCAATAAAAATGCAATTAGAATTATTTTATACCATAAAGAAAATTGCAGCCAATGCATGATTACAATAGTGAGATGCAGTTCAACAGTGTTTTAAATGAATAAAAACCTTTCCCTGAATGAGCAAGAATATCGCGGAAGGAAATACACTGCCCTATTGTATCAGAGTTCTAAATAAAAAACTATTGTTGACAAAAAAATGCAACTGAAAACGTCAACTCATGCTGAACTGCTGGGAAAAACCCCTACAAAAGTTGTGGTACAAGCCTGTCTAAGAGTCTATACCGTCTCCTGGTCTAAGTGTTTTTAATGGTTAGATGTAGAAATTATTGTGAAATTAGATTATCTTATACTTTTTCAAAGTAACCCCTCCTTAATCAGCAAGGTCTAAGTAAAGGCTTTAAGGAAAATGCGGAGATAAAGTGTTTCCTGTTGTTTTTCTTGTGGTCACTTATAATTGTCTTAACAAACAAAAGCAAAAAGCATAAAATAAGTCTAGACGTGTTTAGTACTAAAGTTTTAAACTTACAGTCCCTGGTCTGGGTCTTGGAATTGTTCCAGCATAACCTTTAAATTCAGAGTTCTCAAAAACGTGATCAAGCATTTTCAGTGAGTAAATGCAGACAGCTGAGGCATTCCTGTCACATAAAACATCCTGTTAGTATTCAATCAGAAACAGTGCATCAAAGTCTAAACAGCTGAGGAACTGTTTATTAACTAAATGTTAAATTCCTACACTTAAAATTGATGATGTTTACCAACTGCTTGAAAATAGCGCATAAACTTGAGACTCCTTCCAATTCTTTGAATGTACCACAAATGCATCTTGAAGGCGATTAAAGTATAGAGAATCACTGGGAATACCACAAACAATCCGAGCTTTCAAAAAAGATGTCCAAACATTTTGGAAAGAAGTCTTTGGGCCGCCTTCATCGACCTGCAACAAGATCCAGCAATGCGTTCATTAAATTATATTTTTTGTATTTTTAAAGACAAGGAAGATGCAAAATAGAAAATAGAGAAATTAGCAGAACGTCAAAATTTTCTTGCCAATGTCGGCATCTCGCTGACCCTCGCCGGAATTCTAATCACCTGCACCTTATCACTGATTTAGTGTTCTTTATTTTAGGTGCACTGGGTTTAGACTCGCCGAGTTGTAATTCTCCCATCACCAGCTCATTCTCGCTGCATGTCGTATTCTCTGTAATCCCTCTGTTGTTGAGGTGATTTAATCCTCACTGGCTGAAGTGCCCGTGTACTCTGAGAATTGTGTTTATTCAGGCCACTGGCCTCAAGTATTCAATTGGACTGTGTCTGGTTTGATAAGTGTGTTTACTTATGTGTTTACTAATGGTGACTTTCACCATTCTTTATGTACTACATGGCCTTGAGGCCATGGCCGTCATTGAAATGACAGAACCTTACCTGCTTTAAGATCATCCTTTATGCAGTGACATAAATAAACACTGAATGGTTTACTTACTTTTCTTAATTCATTTGTACAATTGATCAGCTTGACTTACCATATAGTTTTTTTGTTTTTGTTTGTTTTTTTTTTTTTTTTTACAAACTGATAGCACCCTTTACCCAGTTGTCCAATGATGCAATATTGCAATGGTACGAGTGCCTCACTAATAAAGAGGCCATTCAATGCATTTCAAATTGTAGATGGTATTTAGTACTTTTCAAGTTACCATTTTTTTTCACACTTTTTACAATTTTTTTTAACATTGTTAGTGCCTAACTGCTCATTTTTCTAGAAACTGACTCAGCTTTTGCTTTAACACGTCCACATACAATACGATAACTCAGCAAAACCACATGGTTGACTGAGGTCACATTGCTTGTAATGGCAGAATTAAATCCCTGAAATTAAAGGTGTAACAGACTAAGTCTTCTAGTCTAAACCCGGTAGTAAATTGATACCTGAAGAGAACATATTTACATGCATCCATTTATTAAATAATTATCACCTCAAAAACCTCTAATTAAGGTATGTATTTAATTTCCAGACAACTGTATGGTAAAGATGAGAGTACAATAGAAGTATTGTACAATCGAATTATAACCCATTAATGTGATAAAGTGATAATGTGCTTCATATAATAAAACACTGTGAAAGCAGTGTGGACAAACAGGCACTGGTTTGGGAGTTGGAGCCAAGAATGAAAGGAAGTTAATTGAGCAGTCAGCCGCAGAAAAAGAGTCGCGCATGCATGTGAGATGTCTACAGTTCTATCTTTCAGCCTAATAATGAACTCTGTGTTCAATAAAAACATGTTTTAGGTCCAACGAATCCTGTCTCAGACACCACATCCTGTCCTGGGATGTGACACCTTTTGTTTGCTCTTTTCCAAAGTAAGAATTAACTGATTTATTTAAATACCATATTTGTGATAAAAACTAAACACACACACACACATATATACACACAAAAAAATGTATTATTAATTCTAGTCTCAGTCCCTCTGAGACTAAATGTAAATGTTTGTTCAGTATATTTAAGGGATGGATCTCTGGGTTCCTAGTAACATACCTTTGCTACTATTTAATTACCATGTGCATTGGGTAAGTAACACAATTTTTTTTTTGTGTTTGTGTTCAAGGGCGTAATTTTGTCAGGCATAGTTTGAACTCCTCCCCTCCACCCAGCCACTAGTGCATAATGTCTGTCATTACCACAAATACATTTTTGTACCTTGCACACTCTTGCAACTCTAGAAATCCAGGGATCAGCATCTCTACTGCTGTCGGAGTTTTTTTCCCTAAACAGTAGGTATATTTTCTCATTTGTTGGGTCCTCATATCGCCTGGCTACAAAGACAGAGATGTAGGTTGGTTCTAAAACAGAAAGAGAAATGTAATGTTAATTTTAATGACTAAAATTATTTCACCTATTTTGTATAATCAAATTGATTTACAAAATAGTGAGTAAGAAAAACAGTAGCTTGTACTAATGGACATACAGTGTGATTTGTGCTTTTAGTGCACAAAACAAACATTAATGGGTCGAATGGCAGAACACACCAACCATCTCCCACTGAAAAGAGTAGTCAGAATGTTCACCCCAAGTTCAGATTTCTCCCACCTTAAATTGACGAGGGTGTAAAAATTAGCAATTTATCTTTAAGCATTTTACACATAACAGATCCAGCAGTGAATTTATCCTTCAGATGCTTCATACAATACTTTGCCTAATTTATTTTGTGCTGCTTCACTCAGCAGGTTTCAAAGGAATTTCCATGCATATCAAGTTATTACAGAAGCACATTATTTCCATATTTTGTCATATTACAACACATGAAGGTTTTGTTTTAAACCATTCCATTGTAGCCCTGACTTTGTGTTTAGGGTCGTTGTCCTGCTGGAACGTGAACATCCGTCCCAGTCTCGAGTCTTTTGCAGACTCCATGTTTTCTTCCAAGATTGGTCTGTTTTTGGCTCCATCCATCTTCCCATCAACTCTGACCAAATTCCCTGTTGCTGCCGAACAAAAGCAGCCCCAGAGCATGTTGCTGCCACCACCATATTTAACAGTGGGGATGTGCAGTGTAATTCTCTGCCACACAACATTTTGCATTTTGACCAAAAATTTCAATTTTGGTCTTATCTGACCAAAGCACCTTGTTCCACGTTAGCTGTGTCCCCAACATGGCTCCTCACAACGTGCAAATGGGTCTTTTTATGGTTTTATTTGAACAATGGCTTTCTTCTTGCCACTCTTCCATAGAAACCACAGTTTTGCAGTGCACGACTAATAGTTGTTCTGTTAACAGATTCCCCCACCTGAGCTGTGGCGTCATCATGGGCCTCTTGGCTGCACAACTTGCACCTCTTGGCTGCCTGTAAGTTTAGGTGGACAGCCTTGGTAGGTTAACAGTTATGCCCTACTCTTTCCATTTCCGTAAAATGGCTTGAACGGTGCTCCAAGAGATGTTCAAAGCTTTTTATAGCCTAAGCCTATAGCCACAACCTTATTCCTGACCTGTCTGGTGTGTTTTGGATTTTATGATGCCGTTTACTCCCCCACGTGAACTCTTTTTAGTCATTAGCAGTCATCTGGGAACTTCTGCATACCACACTTTTCCGTTTGTTTTTTTATTTACCTTTTACCCACTGAGAATGCATCCACACCTGTGTCCGGAGTCCAGCTTTTCTCCGGAAGTCCAGTGAGTCCCCATTGCTCTGGAGTGGAGCTGCAGCGTAGAGGTCTTCATCTATTTAAAGTAAATATTAATAAACTTAGGGAAATGATACCCAGACCCTGTAGGTGCTAAGTTTAGTTGCATTTAGTTTAAAACGTTACCAGTTGATTTGTGAGCATCTCACTTTGAGGTCACACACATCACCAGAACCTTATATATAGACTCTAGTAAATTAACATTTGTTTCCCAATTAACTAATAGAGGATCCTGAAAACATGTTAAGCATAACGAAATATCTTACTAAATGGCTTTATTATAGTAATTTAAAAGTAGAAATCTCATGGTTTAAATGTGTTTTTTTTCAAGGTATACGTGTTAATAAATAATGTGTTTCTCTTTCATCTGACACAACCAGCTGACATCCGGGGCAACATTTCCTTTTGTCATCTGTCATGTGTCTGCTTTGTTCTATTCTGTTCTGGTACATTGTTCATCTGGTCCTCTGCTGAAAGATATTTACCTGTTCTGTGGCTTTTGTATAATTAGTTATTAAATTGGTTGATATGCTATATAAACTCTACATCTTGTATAATTTATTGTTAAATATGAGGCTGTATTTAATATGCGATACCATTACACTGTGCTTGTTTGCATAGCATAAGGAAAAGCCATCTTAACATATATTTAAATTGCTCAGTAAAAACATTCAAAATATTTTTTTCACTAGTCACAACAGTAACTAAAGATAGAAAATTAGTGTACATACACTTTTATTTCAATCAGAATTCTATTTGAGATTTTTTTAAAGTGCTTTGTGTTTTAAGTTATCATACAAACATTGTCACTAGACTGCACATATACAGTATAAAAAAATTCCTTCAATGTTATACAATTTCCTGCATCAGGTCACTGTTAAGTGACATATTTCTGAAAAAATGTCATCGACAAAACTGTTGCTCTTGAACTTGGCTTTACCAACTTGATACCTTCGGAGAAATGCTATCCGTTGTGCTTAGTCACGGAAGCATAGTAATACAGTCTGCTCAACGATGAGTACATCAATACTTCTGAAATTTATGGTGGCAAGGAAGGGAAGGGCTCAATTATATTGGATATGCTACGCTGCAGGTCAGCTAGTATACTTAACAGGTGTGAGTCGCCTAGTGTACTACACTCTATTATAGCACTGTATTATCTGAAAAGCAGTTCATTCTGGTCAAAATAACCAACCTAATGATTTGCTCTTTTCACAGGACTTTTAAAGTTGTCTGTTTGCTTTGTACACAATTTATAATTAAGGAGTCTCCGTGGTTTCCCACTACATAAACACAATTAATTTTATGACCTTCTGTGACTTGACTGTTAATTTAGGAACAGTGTGTTAAAAACACAAAAAGGACAAAGTCATTTTTTGTCCTGTAGAAGCATTATACTAGATTCGTGATATCCAGATAAACATAAATATTTGTTTTTTTGGCTATAATTATAACACAGTATTGTGTTAATCAGATTCTAAAAATCATTATAAATATCAAGAAAGGACACTCAGTTTGCTGTTCATTGCAATAAGCAATGTGCCCTCCTTTATCACAACACCTCTCTCTGTGCTGAAGGTCGGGGATGTTGCATTCTTTCTAGACTGGGCGTTTAGCATTCATTGATGATAAAGGTCTGAATAGTTTGCATTCATTTATGAACCTGGGCACCAGTAAACATAATAGTCCAGGTCCTGAGAACATAAAAACGAAATAAAATGAATGTCTAAATAATGTGTACTGTATATATGTGTATAAATAACTTGATAAGAGACGATTAGTTTGCCGTCAACGACTTAACTTGATCTAAAACAATGTTTAAATATGTAAATTAAAGTAAGGAACACTTCTCTATAGATCTGTGAGGTGAAAAGATTAAGTGCATTAATAACATTTTTGTGTACTGTAATATTTTTTTTTAAACTTTAAACAATCCTGTGATGTACAAGTGGCATTTACATTTCACCATAAACTGCACATATTTAGGATATACTGAAAAAGGCCTGCATAGATGTTCAGGTGTTGATATACACATTTTAATAATTATAATTACCATACAAGACCAAAAAAAGTTTTTTTAATGACTTAAAAAATTACATACCTACTGAAAGTGACAAAACATTCTGCAAGTATTTGTAAGGAGAAATCCCTTTGGCATCAAGAGTTCCCACCACTGCCCTGGACTGATTGGGATACTGTACAGAGTGGGAGTATTATTAAATTAGCAGTAACAGTAGTTGGGAGTATTTTAGCAGCAGAGAATTTGAAGGACATTTAGATTCAGATAAAAATGTTAACATACCAGCTCCCAACAAATTGGCAGTATTTCATTTGTTCCACAAACTAAAAGAAAATTCTGAAATTCTTGAATAACGGTCACCACATATTCACAATCCCTCTGGAAAATAGAAAATATCAGACATAAACCAGGAAGATACATACTATGATTAGATTTTGCAATAGTTAAAAATACTACGTGGACACTTCCTCATATTATTGGGCTTACTCCTGCTCATCTAACTCCTGTCAAGACTATTGTAATGAAAACAGTCTCTTTCCTGTTACATCACGGTTGTGATCCAATGTAACATTCATTGTCCTAAACAACTCTAAATTGGAAGATTGGTTAGTTACAAACATTTGGCTGCAGGGCCATACTAGTTTATTGAACAGACTTACCTCACAAGGCTGTTTTGTGGCAGACGGCAGGGTAAAGTTCTATAAAGAAATGTTTTATCAATTACATATTTATTTAAAATAAATCTCTATAAGGTATTCATTTTCACCCTTTTTAATAGCACAAAGGTATATAAATACAATGTGTACTATATGAATGAATATTATTTAGCAAACTTTAGCTTACAGAGTACTAAATATCCCTTCTCAAATTTACTTTAGCTTTGATTTGACCAATTTATATACTTTCATGTATTTTTTAAATAAGTTAAGTTCGGACTATTTATTTAAAGACTTCTGTTTTTAAGGCTATAGATAAATACATTTATTTTATAAATAGTCCCTACATAAGAGTGCAGAACATCCTGGTATTCAGACTTTTGACAAGAACTTTCTATATACATAAGGTATTTGTGTAAATTTAACTAATCAACTGCTAAGAAATAAGACATAAACAGAAATAGAACCCTATAGATCAGTAAGACAGCCCTAGAGAATTAATGTAATACTCTTAAAGGGCTATTTGTAGGTTTGTGTGTTTAACCTCGTTAAAATGGATTAAATGTTTACCTTCAGTTTGCTGGTATCCTCATTTATCTCAAAGACATCATTTGTTCCCCCTACATAGAGATTCCCTAAATCACTATTAAGGAACAGGACTGTATGACTGACATGTTTGTTATAAATTATATGCTGATGTAAATGATCTGTAAATAAATCGAAATATATTGATCAGTTTAAAATACATCGTCGTTGTAGCGAGTCTTCGTTTTTAAAATAGCAAATACAGTTAACACTGTTGTTTAAAAAAACACACACAATAGTAATCTGCAAATTGGGCTAAAATAAACTTAAACTTAGCCTTAGACTTAAACATTACCTTGGCGCAAAAACAATCTCGGAATCTCCCGCGAAATGATAGACGACATACAAAGTCCAAAGAGAAATGAGAACCGAATCATTGTTTTGGGTTACACGGAGCGCACAGGATTTACTGTGTACTGATGTACTCTGGTCTTTTATTCGCTGCTCCTCCTATTTAGCTTGGCTTCCACGAGTAATCGATCTAAAGGGAGTGACAATTTGAATCTGTAAACATTTGGAAAACGTAGTAAAATGATTTTAGGAGCAATAAGCAGTGTGGAGGACCTTTAGAAGACCTAAATAATACACAAAACAAATAATTAAAATTGATTACTTCTGTCCTTGAGGTGAATTAAGGCTATATGTGTTGTTAGCTAATCTTTGTATTTATATTCAATCCATTATCGCTCCAGCGAGGTAAGTATGACGTTTTAAGCAGGTAAATAAATCGACGATCGACCGTATTATACACGTTGTTAGATCGCCCTTTAAACACTCCAAACCTCACGTTCTGTTGGTGGTTTGTATTTATTCGGCATTTTTGCTACGAAAATAACTAGTTCCCTTCGATATAACGACAGCGCAACTGTTCTTAACAATACTGATTAGGTTGTTCCTAAACGTGAGAAATTGCATATGAAGTCATATTAATACAAGTAAATGAAATGAAATTAGGTACGGAACACAAACCTCACTGGCTGCATTAAATAACAGAATATTTTCTTTGTGCTGTCAGTGTCTTGACACAAGAAAAGGAATCATTTTGCAAAACCGAAAATTCTAGAAGCCATAAAATAATATTTACATATAAACTGCTTAGGTAGGCAGTTACACTGGCAGTGAGTTTTTATTGGTTGTTTTTGTCACATGACTTTATCAGGTCAGCGTTCACAATGACTTCAGTATAGACTTGGATATTACATGCCATGCTATTAGCTTATGGTTCCAGCTTGTTGTTATTCTCTGCTGTTGTAACTTCTAGACAAGTATCACGTGTAAGTTGCATTTATGATTACATTTAATTATAATCTTATAAGTGTAGGTGGTACGGTGGCTGAATGGTCAGCACATTTGCTTCTCAGCGTAGAGGATTCTTAATTCGAATCCCAATTTGGGTGTTTTCATGTTCTCCCCGTGTCTCCATGGGTTTCCTCCAGGTTCTTCGGTTTCCTCCC
>JAOUQT010306107.1:0-15478 GCA_025769995.1 Xyliphius kryptos | reverse complement strand
TGGGTGGACATTTCAGCAAGACAATGACCCCAAACACACAGCCAAGGAAACTCTCAATTGGTTTCAGAGAAAAAAAAAGAAAGCTGCTAGAATGGCCCAGCCAATCACCTGACTTGAATCCAATAGAAAATCTATGGAAAGAACTAAAGATCATAGAAAAGTTCATAGAAGAGGCCCACGAAACCTTCAAGATTTAAAGACCGTTTTTGTGGAAGAATGGGCCAAAATCACACCTGAGCAATGCATGCGTCTTAAGGCATATTTTATTTTATATTTTTCAGCATTAAACGATACATTTATTCTCTATAAAATGTTTTTTGTTTTGGGG
This sequence comes from Xyliphius kryptos, assembly GCA_025769995.1. Lineage (NCBI taxonomy): Eukaryota > Metazoa > Chordata > Actinopteri > Siluriformes > Aspredinidae > Xyliphius > Xyliphius kryptos. The sequence goes on along the minus strand of JAOUQT010306107.1, from coordinate 15,150 downwards.
GTCTCTAGAATGAATTTAACTGGATTTACATTAATTTAAATGTAAAAAAAATAATGTAAAATAAATTACTTTGTCTTGTATCGTAGAAAAGTGGGTCGTGACTTAATGACAATGAGATGGGTCTTGGGCTGAGACCAATTGAGAACCCCTGCTGTAAATTTAGCAAAATGTACTAAAAATAATGTTTTTCTTACAGGGGGATTTTGTTGTGAGAATTGATCCACCTCAGGGATGGAGTTTTGGTAAGGACTTGAGTTTTCTTTGTGTTATTACTGAAAGTTTCATGGTTCAATAACATTTAATAGGATTGTGTGTGATAAATAGCATGCTACAATATGAAAACAGTGTGAGAACCAGTTGTCTGATCTCTAATGTGATTCTTTTACAGAGCCATCCACTGTGGAGCTTCATGTGGATGGAGTAACTGATGTTTGCACCAATGAGCAAGACATTAATTTCTTCTTTACTGGATTCTCTGTCATGGGAACGGTATTACCTGAGTGCTCAGTGTGTCTGCAGAGTTTTGGTATTATGTCTTGGTTTAGCTAAATTCATTAAGTTTCTGTTCGCTCCAGGTGCTGAGTAAAGGTCATGCAAAAGGACCTGCAGGAGTGGAGGTTACTCTGAGTAATACAGAAAACAAGGACATACTGCAGACAGTTTTCACTCAGGCTGGAGGAGAGTGAGTCCATGGTGTTACTACTAATGTGTTTTTTTATTTTATTTTAAATTTATTTTATTTTTTATGTAAAATGGGTTTGTTATAGTCCTTTAATCTGATTGGCTGATCTGTTTGTCCAGCCATAATATTATTAATGATATTGCACACCTCTGACCGCTTAACATTAGAATCGTTGTGTGATATACAATAGATTATTTTCTAAATATTTTTTTTTAATAATACATTTAAGAAAAGTTTAAAAAATGGAATGCTTTGACTCAAGATCAGTGTTCACTTTAAAACTGAACTAGATCACTTTGCAGAAGACCAGTTTATAATTTTTTTTTCCATTTTAGTGTGTTTGTAACCGTTTTTTAAAAGCAATAAGGCACTTGAGATTGTGCATTATTGTAAATAAATCATAGGGAAGAGGTATAACTGTACACCACTTAGAGTTGTGCGGTGATTTATTCACAGTAATGCACAACCTCTCATTCCTTATTGTGTTAACATATTGTGTGTACAGCAGGAATAACTGTATATATCATTTTTTGCTTTACAGGTACACTTTTTCCAAAGTTCTTCCAGGAAATTATGACATAACTGCAAATCATGCATCCTGGACCCTGGAACAGGTAACACTTGGTGCATTGTGGTAGTTTGATTTAGAAGTAAAGCACAGGGGGCCCACTGCGGGTATAGTTTCCATGTCCTCATGTCCATAGGTTCTCTAGTTTCCTCCCACAGTCCTAAATTGTCCCTTGTGATTGCCCGCCTTGTTAAAACATATTATAATTGTGATTTATCACACCTAAGTACATTGTCTCTAGCCACACCCAGACCTGATTATTGCCACACCTGTTTTCAATCAAGACATCACTTAAATAGGACCTGCTTGACAAAGTGAAGTCCACCAAAAGATCTTTAAAAGCTAAACATCATGCCAAGGTCCAAAAATATTCAGGAACAATTAAGAAAGAAAGTAATTGAGAGAACCACAGTAAGAGCCATTATCCACAAATGGCGAAGATATGAAACAGTGGTGAACCGTTCCAGGAGTGGCCGGCCACCCAAAATGACCACAGAAACACAGCAATGACTCATCCAAGAGTTCATGCCTCCACTATCAAAAAGAGTCTGGGCAAAAATGGCATGCATGGCAGAGTTCCAAGAAAAAAACACTGCTCAGCAAAAAGAACAGTAAAGCTCATCTCAAAGTTTCCAAAACACATCTTGATGATCCCCAAGACATTTGGGAAAACATTATGTAGACCAATGAGTCTAAAGTTGAACACTTTGGAAGGTGTGTGTCCCATTACATCTGGCTTAAAAGGAAACACTGCATTTCAGATAAAGAACATTATACCAACTTTAAAATATGGTGGTGGTAGTGTGATGGTCTGGGGCTGTTTTGTTGCTTCAGGACTTGGAGGGCTTGCTGTGATAAAGGAAACTATTCTGCTGTCTTCCAAAAGATCCTGAGGTTGAAGTTAAAGTTTTTTTATTTATATAGCACTTTTTACAACAGTGTGTTTTCACAAAGCAGCTTTACCGAGTTCAAAGCCTAAACTCCCAAAGAGCAAGCCGAAGCGACAGTGACCTTGGGAGTACCAAGGCTCAGTGGGGGACTCATCCTTCTTAAGTGGCCAGGCAGCATCAGTGTAAGACAGCCATGTACAGATGGTGTATAGATCAGTCCATGTGTGTCCATATTAAACAGTGATAAAAGTTATTTAAACTATATTAGTCCATCCTTCATGACTGCAATGCTGTCAGTCCAACAGAAGTTCACTTCACTCTAGTGATGAATGTCTCCTGGTGACTCCAACTCACCGAGGTGCCAATTCTCAATTCACCACTGCTAAATGGTGGAACGACCATCCTAATAAGGTCCGTAAAGCTGACTCACTCAACATTTTCAAGAAACCTCTCAAAACCAATCTTTTCCACAGACACTTGATATAAAAGAAAAAAATTGCCAGATCGAGTAATGCGCAGGGTTGATGGTGCTGCAGTCTAGCTGTTTTTTCCTAAAAATAATGACTTGTGTTTTTCTCTCATGTTTAAGTCGCTTTGGATAAAACCGTCTGCTAAATGTAAATGTCCAAGTCCATGTTCCTTTTCATAATCGCCATATCCGCAGTGCCATAGATGAAACGTAACCTCCTCATAGTGACACCTCGGAAAAACATAAGAAACACAGTTAGAGCTCATAAAGTGCCGTAATTCTGTAATAAATGTAGTATGATTGACACACAGTTCAGCCTGTGACTCCAGCATAACTGACTAGATCAGCAGAACTAAAAGGGGCTGATACTTCAGACTCTACTAAGTTGAGAGGTCCAACTGGAATAGCATAATTTCAGCGCCACGCCCTCTACTAATAATGAGCATTGTGAGGCGGTGAAATACCAGCAGAGACTATTTTTGAGGAGCCTTGTTGGAGAACGCTCTTCCACCAGCAGTAACTTTATTAATTCTTTGAACTGAAAGTAAACTAGCACCTTGAGAGCAGAGTTCGCATGTTGATTTATATAACTGAATGAGTTTACTCAGATACTGTGGAACCTGATCATGTAGAATTGTATCTTATTAATAAAATTTTGTAATCAATGCAAGATTTTACTTGTAACCAGTGTAGGTTTGATAACACAGGGCTGATCTTATCAAAGTTTCTGCTTCTAGTTAAAACTCTAGCTGCAGAATTTTGAGCAAGTTGTAGTTTATGTAATGAGTTTTTTGGACATCCTGTCAGAAGTGAATTACAGCAACCTAGCCTTAAGGTTGGTTATAAAAGCGCGAACTAGTTTCTCTGCATCTTAAAAGGAGAGGATATTTCTTAGCTTCGAAATGTTGCAAAGGTGAAAAAATGCAATTCTAGCAATATTGTTCACGTGTTTAGTAAACGAGAGATCAGAATCAATAATAACACCTAGATAATTCACAGATGAACTGGGTCTGATTAAGGAGTCAAAATCTTAGTTTTTTTGTTCTTAAGACCAACTTTAAAGACCAGAGTTTTATCAGAATTTAGGAGTAGGAAGTTCTTTGACAGGCGAAGTTTAATGTCTTTAATGCAGCTCTTGAGCTGATTGACTGAACATTAGGTTTAGCTAAAATGATTGTGTATTATCTTCATAAGAGTGGAAGCTAATTCCATGCTTACGAATAATCCATCCCAGTGGGAGCATATAAATAGCAAATAGGAGTGGTCCCAGAACTGACTTTTGTGGAATTTCATAGTTGACTCTTGCAAGGTCAGAACATTGATTAACACAAGTAAACTGATATTGCTCTTTCAGATAGGATTTAAACCACTGAAGTTTAGATCCTGCAATGCCCACAGTGTTTTTAATCTATCCAGTAAGGTGCTATGATCTATAGTGTCAAAAGCTGCACTAAGATCTAATAAGACAAGGAAAGAAATCTGGTTATCATCAGAGGTCCATAATAAATCATTAACTACTTTTATTAATGCTGTCTCAGTGCTATGGTGAGATCTGAAACCTGACATAAACTTTGTGAATGTTAATAGATAGAAGATGGCGATTCAGTTTGTTGAACACAATTTTGGTTTTGGAGAGAAAGGGAAGGTTAGATATTGGCATGTAGTTGGACAGAATTAGAGGATCCAAGTTGGGTTTTTAAAGTAGTGATTTTCGATTTTTTAGGTTCAGATATTTTATGTTTTTGAGGACCGTAGCCTATTGTAAGGGAATTTATCATGTTTAATAAAGGCTCTATAATTCAAACCGGAGTCCAAAAAAGTTCGGACACTAAACAAATTGTGAATAAAAACTGAATGCAACTATGTGGAGATGGCAAATGTTAATATTTTATTGGGAATAAAACATAGAGGACAGATCAAACGTTTAATCTGAGTAAATGTAACATTTTAAAGGAGAAATATATTCAAAATTAGTGTCAACAAATAGCAATAAGCGGCTGGAAAAAGGAAATTTAGCATATAACGAAGAGCTTGAAGACCAATTAACACTAATTAGGTCAACTGACAAAATGAATGGGTATAAAAAGAGCTTTTCAGAGTGTCAGTGTTTCTCTGAAGCCAAGATGGTAAGTGGATCACCAATTCCACCATTGTTGCACAGAAAGAAAGTGCAGCAATACCAGAGTGGTGTTTCCCAGCGTAAAATAGCAAAGACGTTCTGTGGTCAGATGAGTCAGGATTTCTTTATGGAACACTGAGACGCCATGTCATCCAGACGAGAGGACAAGGATAACCCAAGTTGTTATGAACGCTCCGTTCAGAAGCCTGCATCACTGATGATATAGGGTTGCATGAGTGCTTGTGGCATGGGCAGCTTACATGTCTGGAAAGGCACCATTAATGCAGAGAACTATGTTCAGGTTCTAGAACAACATATGCTCCTATCTAGACGTCATCTCTTTCAGGGAAGACCCTGTATTTTTCAACAACATAAAGCCAGACCACATTCTGAGCAATCACAACATCATGGCTACATAGGAGAAGGATCCGGGTCAGGAAATGGCCAGCCTGCAGTCCCAATCTTAGAAAACATTTGGCGCATCATAAAGAGGAAGGTGCCACATGAATGGGAGAGCATTCCTATTTCTAAACTTGAGAAACTGGTCTTTTTGTACCCAGACATCTGTTGAGTGTTGTAAGAAGAAGGGGGGGGATGCCACACAGTGGTAAAAATGGCCTTGGCCCAACTTTTTTGGGATTTGTTTACACCATGAAATCTTGAAACAACATATTTTTCCCTTAAAATGATACATTCTTTCAGTTTAAATTTTAGATGTGTGATTTGTTTTCTATTCTGAATAAAAGATTAGATGTTGGCACCTCCACATCATTGCATTCAGTTTTTATTTATAATTTGTTCAGTGTCCCAACTTTTTTTAAGTCCGGTTTGTACATTTCAAACTTTAGGTTTACATTTCAAATATTGCAAATTTAATTAGTGTAATTAGTGTATTTTTGGGAGGGAGTGTGTGGCCAGCATATTACTGACCTCGTCCAGGCCCCGAAACATTCTTCCCTGGATGGGTATGGGAAACCTCACCGCGACCCTAGTATAGGATTAAGCAGAAGATGAATGGATGAAAGTATAAAGACATTCTAGTGCGAATAATATAATGAGGATTGTAAAGTGTGAATAGAACATGCTAATGTAATTTTGATAAACAAAACAGTGTTTATAAAATGATTACAAGCTTTTGAACACCAGTTTACTTTAAAATTTGGTCCTAATTTCCAACAATTAAACTACATTTTAATCAGAGGTTTTAAAGTTTTAAATAATAGTATGTTACCAAGTCATGTTGGTAATTGTAAACCATATATTTGGCATTTTATATATGTAGCAACACAAAAACAACAACAACAAAAAAACATGCAAATATTTTACACGCTGGTCACAACTGAGATAAAACAATATGAAATAAGATTCAGCTTCACAACCAACCTCTCTCCCTCTTCCTAACCAGACACGAAAAATAGCATACAGTATGTGGTCTTATTCTCACTCATTTACACATTAGCTGTTCTCACTTTCCCATTCACACTGTCTTTCCCCCATACATGGCCTCTGTCTCACTGACCACAGGTCTCCATTTTTACCAATTCACATCACATGAAAGGAGCATCTACACTTGAAAGGTGTCAAAATCTACAAACCTCAATACAAACCCCTTTATTATAAGCCAACAGGGCCTTTATATTAGGAAGGCATCTTCAGGTGTTCCACTTTAATTTAATGATTATGATTAATTTGAAATAAAATAGTTGTATTTATTCAATATTCATCATTAAAGTCACAGGGGGTGCTAGAACTTATTCTACTTAACTCACAGGGTAAAAAACAAGGAAATATGCTGAACAGGTCATTAGTCTATTATAGGTTTGGTTAAAACTTCTCCACTTAGTGGCAAATTAGAGTCATAGACTTGTGGTTAAGGAACCAGCCTTGTGACCTGAAGGTCCACGTTTGATTCTCGGTTTCATCAAGTACTTGGGCAATGCACATAACCCTAAGTTCTCCCATGTATTGCTCCGCTTTATACAGCGCTGCCCACCGCTCCGGGCATGTGTGTTTACTTCACACATGTAAAGTGTAAATGTGTTTGTTTTACTGCACAGATGGGTTAAATATGGATGACACATTCCCCCATGTGTAAAAAGCACATAGATTGGTTTATTACTTTTTTACTAGATGAGTGCACAAATCCCTGCATCAACTTGCCATCCTAATATTCTGTAGATATTTGCATTTGAAAGCTGGACCGATCCATAAAGCTTTTCAGATTACAGTTTTACAAGTAAAACTGAAGGAAATGGTCATTTAAACTGACAGACCCTTACATATATACTGTACAGAGTACAGGTCACTGTACAGAGTACAAATTCCTACCACTATTCATGCCATCAAATTCCACTTAAATAGCTAAATAGATACCAGCAGCCATCTACCCCCACACCCTTTTTGCCCTGCCGAACCATTGGTTACGCATAACAGAGCCCCAGCTTCTTTTTCCCCGATGGATCCCCAGCCCTCATTTGTTCCTAACATGGATGCCGCTTCACATGAAACAGTTCCTCCAGTGTTACACAAATTCCTGCAATCAGGTAACTGTTTGTTTCTATCAGTTATGTCATCAACTAAACTGTTGCTCTTAAACTTCGCAACATGGATGTAACCTTTGTTTTCCAATACTGGGACACTATCCACTGAGATACTATAGAAGCGTAGTTATATAGTCTGCTCAACAATACACTGACTACATGAATACAAAGTTGCTGATACTAGATGGTATCTTGTATGTATACAGTATGTTTTTGCAGTAGAGTTATGCTTACAGAAAAAATTTACACATCAGGTGGTACTGTAAATTACAAATAATTTCATTTCATCCGGTTCAGCTGTGTTATTCCTGTCATGTGGTTTCCTTAAGTGTATATATTCCCTGCCTTTCCTTACATTGATGTCGGAACATCATTTAAGCTATGACGGTTCCCCTGGTGTCGCCCGCATTAAATACCATTTTTCATCTACTTTATGTACCCTGGACTCTGTTCTTTAATGCTGCTCAGGCAGCTGGTCAAACTAGACACCACAGAGATACTAACATAGTGGTCAGCTGGCCATGAAACTGGCCTACACAAAGCGTCTGCTCAAAAGTAAAGCGTATAAAATGTATTACTGCTGTAGTCCTAGTCTTAATCAACTACATATTTATTAGTTATTAATTATTACATAGTGTAGAATTTATTGTATAGACTCAGCCACATGATGCTTCTTTTAGCATTAACTGGTAATGATACAAAACACTGCATCTATATTCCAGATGGAAACATTTTGACTGATCCCATTTCTCTGGATTAAAATTATGTTTGTTTAAATGGAAGTATTCTTGTGGGCACCCAAAAAGGCTTTTGTTGGAATTTTTATTGTTAGAGTTTTCCTACCATTCTTTTCCTGTCGTATGGTACCTCATAAACAGAACGCCGACACACATGCTCTTCCTCAGGCCACACAAGGCGATAAAAGAACACATTTCCTGCTGGTAAAGCACTTTGCAAGTGCCAGGCATTGCTGATTTATTCTCTCAACTTTATGAGGCTTGTGCTTATGCACCGGGCTGTAAGCTCGATGTTGAAGTGGAAAAAAGGTATTTTCTGGGCCAAAAAGAGGCTGTAATCAAGAATTTTAGTGCAAGAACACGAACGGCTATTTGTGGTGTTCCGCACAGAAAAATGGAGGATAGGTTCCAATATTTTTCTCTGAGCCTGTTTTTATTTTCATTTTCAATGCTGACACTCAAATAACACGTTTGATTTATGAAATTGTAACAGCTTGAATTTAACAAAGAAATGATTAATCATATCAAATCAACAGTATTAATTAGAAATAAATGAGTCAAATGTATGCCAGAATAGCGTAGTCCTTATTCTGTTGTTGTATCAATATCCCAGGCTATTAAGCTTTTATACATAGCTTTGTCTTATTTGATGTAAGGTGGGGCTACCCTTACTGCCCTGGCAACAAAAAGATAGTAAGCATATTTTTCACTCTGACAGTAAACAAGAAAAAGAATTGTTAGGGTTTTTTTTTTCCATTCCAGAACAAACAAGAAAGAACAATAAATGAAAACATTGAACGATGTTGCTTCTACAAAAGACAAATTGTGTAAAACTACATCAACCCCTAGAAGGTTATTTGATCACTCCAACATAAGTTGAAAATTTGGTGTTAGAACTGATTTAGATTTCTCTTTCATCATAAGAACTCTTTTCTAGATCTTGTATAATTCTGTCAAACTTGGAAACATATATTACATTCACCTCAGGTCATTTACCTTAATCCAAAACGACTTACAAATATCCCACTTATTAGTTGGGGCAAGAACACAAATACAGAATCCCTGCAGCAATGAGGTTTAAGGGTATTGCTCAAGGACCCACATTGGTAACATCAGTAGACCTGGAATTTAAACCCACAACCGTTAGATTGCTAGCCACCACCCTAACCACTCAGCCACCACACTCATCATTTCCTTTAAAAAAGCAATGAAATAAATTTATGCTTTAATAAAATATACATTACATTACTTCGTTTTTATAAGTACAAGCTGTTTTTATAAATCTATGCATTCATTTCATATGTAATTGTACAATACTTTTGCTCTTTGATTTATCTGCATGATGCTACTACTATTTCTGGTTGATGCTAACCGCATTTTTGTTGTCTATGTATCAATTTACCTCTGCTTAATTTTATGCTAGAGTCAGTGGAAGTTCTCCATGCCCATACATTTACCTTCAATCCAAGTTTTTGGACTGCGGGAGGAAACTGGAGAACCAAGAAAAAACCCACACAGACACGGGGAAAACATGAAAACTCTACCCAAATTGGGATTTAAACCTGGATCCCAGGCACTGAGAGGCAAACGTTAACTACTACACCACCGACCGTGCCGCCCTGTTTTATATTCAATCAATATACAGTGCCATCATTTAATACTTCACAACAAGAATGTCTGATCTGCAGACTGGTTAAAATGTGAGTAACCTGTTACTACAGTACAAATAAGATAATGCTGTATTTACATTGGTGACTGATATAAACCTTTAAATAGTCATTTTAACAAACTTAAAGGTCATACTAGTTTACAGTTGGTAGATGTGACAAGCGAGACGCACAGTAGCAAATAAAAGTTTGCTGAGAAGGAAGGAAGGGTTAAAAGAAAGAATTCCTTTAAAGATAAACAGCTCTAAAATCCATCTGGAAGGATGTAAACTTCTCTACTTATAAAAGAAAATAAAAGAACTACTGAAACGACACAGTGCCTGTGGTTGCAGTAAAAAGAAAATGGTTACCAGTCATCTATCTCTCTCTTTAAGGGGTAGAAGTTTGTGGCTTAGATTTACTCCTAATGGAATCTCGAAAGCTCTAAAACACATTTTTTCGTCTTTCTATAAACCTTTAAGTCAAACTCAATCAGTATTTTTTTTTAACTTGACTAAAACAAGTATCAAGTTCCCTCTAAACCAATAAAAGATAATGAAAACATGCATGGTATGTACTTGAGGGGCGGACTATTCCTATGATGGAGATCTAAAGACATTCTTGTCCTAGACTCTTTACCGTTGCTGTGTAAATATTCTGATTAGACACTTTTTTTCTAAAGCAGGTAATTTCATATGAATGTTTCAGGTTTCACAATCTAGATTATGTAGTACAAAATTACTGTAAACAGCAAGTCTTTGTAGGTGATCGTAGGCTATTTTTTTTTTTTTTTTTAAATTACAACCACAAAATTTCTAAACAGACATATCAGGCTCCTCTGTAACTGAAGCTGGACATTGGTTTGGCCAATCACAAACAACATCTTTTATGTTATTTAACAGTTGAACCTGGCCCTGTGCAAACGTGAGTGCAAATAAGCACAACATGGTACAGTTTAGCACTGTTTAACTTGTGAAAGAAGAAGAAAATAAGCCCTACATAATTCAAAGCTATAAATAAAAAAGTTCAAGAACTTTTTTTCATCTTATTATCTTCTACTTAAATCTATACTTAGGATTATGGTTGTGGGCAGGCGGGGGGACATCCCCAGGTCAACTGGGCAGGAACACCTAGAACAGGGCACCAATCCATTTCTTGGCACACACTCACTCACACTATATAGGGGCATTTTTGATAGGGTCAATAAGCAGCACACAATTTTCCTTAAATCCATGTTTTTGGACTGTGGGAGGAACCTGGAGAAAACCCATGCAGACACAGGGAATCCATGCAAACCACCCAGATTAGGATTTGAACCTGGATCCTCAGCACTTAGAGGTGAACGTGTTAACCACTACACTGTCAGTCCTGCCCTTAAATTTTATCTATTTAAATATGGTAAAAAATTGTACTAATATCTTTTTTTAAACCCCAGTTATCTCATGCTTGCCATTAATGTTGTGTCTGTCTGCTATGTTCACACCCTGGAAATGCTATTATGATCTCCATCCAATGCAAAATGTGTATTTAAGTTTAGACATTAGGAAAGCATTTAGCATGAAACATAATTCAGGCATTAAGGAACGTTCATAAAAGGTTGATGGTTATGATAGCATGCTTACAGAGTGAACATCACTGCAGTGTATATTATGTCCCAGTGATATGAATCATAAATGAATCTTAATTAAACAATATTTCCATATAATTTAAAAAAGAACTGACTTGAAAAAAAGCAAAGACCCTCCACCAAGCTGTTTCATAACAGAACAGGTTTACACTCGGGGCTTTTAATCTTGACATTTCACCACTTCGAAGCCCTAGACACACCATAAATCACAATCCGTCACAGACAATATTTGTTTCCGATTTCTAGGCTGTCCAATCCCACCCCCAGAGGCTGTGTTTCACTTTTAAAGCAAGGACTTTTATAGATGAAACTGTCACTTTGAGTAAATATTTCAGATCATCTCTGCCCTGAAACAAGGTCACTAAGGTTTAAGGTCACTGCTTGCTCCAGTACTGCTTTTAACTCACCCTTATCAATGTGCCATTTCTGTCGCTATAGTAAAACTTGTTCTATCACACTAACAGCCCAAAGAAATTTATTTTAGAGGACTTTAGCGACCTGCAATAGCCCGTAAAGTTCTCAAAGCTAAAACCATTTCCTGGTACTGGATGTTGGATAATGAGTATGAGATGGAATTGAATATTTTCCACTGTATTTAATTATTTGACATATCATCTAGACACCATCAAAACAAATTTTTCATTTGCTTATTTACTTGGAGCGGCAAGGTGACCGTGTCCGCATACGTTTCCTACAGGTTCTCTGGGTTCTCCCAATGTCAAAAAACATGGTTCAAGGTGACCTTGGCCTTCAGTTTCACTGTTATGCTGACGATGTCCAGCTTTACAGCTCCTTTAAAATAAATCATCACAGCGCTCCACTCTTGTCTGACAAACTGCCTCACTGAAAGGAAGTCATGGATGCAAGCTAACGTTCTTAAATTAAACTGTGAAAAACCTGACATGATTATAATAGGTTCTAAATCACAAATACATTTCAACTTAGCATTGATAATCATACCCTGCTTCCATCTTTAAAAATCCATAATCTTGGTGTAAAAAACATAGCACGTCATTCACTCTTTTTATGCTGCTGAAACTCTTATCTGTGCTTTTATCACATCAAGAACTGACTACTGCAACAGCATTCTGTATGGTATCTCCAGAAAGTTCCCAAAAAAAGACTTCAGCATAGTAAGAACTCAGCTACACATCTTTTAACTCACACTCGCTCTCGTGATCATATTACCCCAGTACTGCAGGAACTCCATAAGCTTCCTGTTCCCCAACGCATTTGGTACAAAATAATTTTACTTACTCACATGATTCTTCAGAATTAGACCCCCTCATATCTCACTGACCTTCATATACCATCACACAGCCTTCCCTCTTCAGATGCAAGTCTTCTGTCCGTCAGGATTAGAAACAAGCCCCAAACCTGGGGTGATAAGCCTTTTCTGTTGCTACACCCTCACTTTCGATCTCTCTTCCAAAACAAATATGTTACTGTTCTGATCTACTTTTAAGTCACTCCTCAAAACCCATTAGTTTAGGATAGCTTTCAACCTGTAACCGCTATTTTTGTTTTGCTACAGCATTAAAATTAGCTTTTTTAATAAGCTTTTTGTTACTATCTATGTTTGAACTATTTTATTAATGTTATGCCCAGCAATAAACTAGTGCCCTGTCTTGTGTTTGTCTGCCCAGTGCTTGTAGCATTCTCTCTTGAATGGGCATGGGGAACCCTTCACGACCCTAATATAGAATTAAGCGGAAGATAACCTATGGCAATTTTAAATCCATCTATATCATATACATTAAGTCCATAAGAGACTCAATAAGATATAAGGTCTCTCTCTATGTGTGTTCTATACACACTGTTGCTTCAATTACCACGATGTTTGACATACTCTTCAGGAACCCCGGTGATTTATACCCGCTTTCTAACCACTAAGAAGCACCTAAAGGAGCTTTATTTTAGAGATTGTTGGAGAGTTATCAACGCACACCCTGCAGCTTGATTTAAGGCACATTAGTGTGTATTTGCTACTGTGACATGATCCATTGGTGTTTTTGACAGTAATCAGCCTGTTGCTTGCCATTCCCTTTTAAAAGCCTGGTGCGGTCTGACTGGCGGATTGTTATTTAAAAAGCACAGCACAACCAATTACATAACCATTTGAAAAAAAATGTAGATGCGTTGGATCATTGGTTAGGGAGTTGGGTTATTAATCTGAAAGAAGATACCAAAGTGGGTTGTTAAGCAAAACCACTAACCCTCATTAGTGCTGCATCAACCCTGTTTCCTGAACCCAAACAAGTTGAGATAAGTTAATCTTAAATAATTTATTTACTTTTATCCTAAGCATTTGCTAAATGATAAAAGATGTAGATGTAAACGTCATCACAAGCTCAGGCCATGCGGGTATTGTTTGTGTGCGTGTGTGTGTGTGTGTGTGTGTGTGTGAATATATATATATATATATATATATATATATATATATATAGCTTGCTTCTGATTTGAATAATGTCAAAGTCAGCATCATTTGCCTTGCCCACTTTCCATCATCTATGGTTGATTCATCTCCTGTCACTGCAAATCTCCAGGTCTGGGGAAAATAAATGAGGAAAATCTAGCCATGTTGATGTCTCCGAACATGTCTGAACATATAGTTATAAATGCCAAATCACATCACAAGAAGCCTTTATACACCACAAAGCCACTACTCATATTGATTCATAATGATTTTCCACCATTTTGCGAAACACTCCTTGCACATGGCAGACAATCTTAGCAGTTGCTTGTTTTATGAGCGTAAATGAACATTTGCATTATATATTCATCAACCCCACACACTTGTCTACGCCCTTTTTTAACCTGGACGTGCTTCCAGCCAGATCTTGAAGGTGTCTCAAACACACAGTTGGTTATAAAGATGCAGTTATGCCTTATAGTTTTAAGTGAGTATTTATTTTTTGTTGTGTTGCCAACAAACAATCCTCTTTACATTTCACAAAATAGCAGTTGGCATAATTGGCCTGCTTTTAGATACGGTGCATGTTCAGAGCCCGCCACTCTTAACTGCATCGTGCCTTTAACCCTCTGTCATTAGGAGCCCTGTGAGTGCAATCCATGGCCATTAGCCACTATACATTTAAATTCTCTATGTGCAAAACCAGAACCAAAAAGAAGATCGACTAAAGGAAGGAGTCATGTTTACAAAGCTGATTGGCTGGAGATCAGACACAGGGGTAGGAAATGTGAGAAGAGTTGTAATTAAGTGCTAGAAAAGGAAAGGAGTGGAAGGGAGTCGTCTACAAGTATGTTGAAGGATATTTATCGAAAGACTGGCCCTGCCTTTGCAATAATTCAAGATGATTCTGCTTGGTCCATTGAAAGAAGCCTGTCATAACATGTCACATGTTATGAGGTAAAGATAGTGGTGATTTCATGGCTAACAGCTAAATGCTAATACATAGGACAAACTGTACTGAACATCCGGGTGAATAGGTCAAATAATTATTTAATATACAGCAAGGAATCATCCTCGAAATAATAAAAGTTTTAGCCACAATGTAAAACATCCTTTTCTTAGATATTTAAAAAAAATAGAAATCCTGTCATTACATAATTCTGTTTGAAGTGTATTACAAAACAGATTCCAAAAAAGTTGGGACAAAGTAAATAACGTAATGCAATAATTTATAAATGTCAAAAACATGGACAACATACCAAATGTCAAAAATGAGACATTTCGAAATTTCATGCCTAATATTGGCTCATTTGAAATTTCTTGACAGCAACACATCACAAAAAAAGTTGGGATGGGGCAATAAGAGGCTGAGAAAGTTACAGCTGGAGGACCAATTGCCAATAGATTTTTAACATAGCTGGGTATAAAAAAAGAATCTTGGAGTGGCAGCGGGTTTCAC
>JAOUQT010306088.1:0-15481 GCA_025769995.1 Xyliphius kryptos | reverse complement strand
ATTATTTCTGAAAAAATCAAGTGTTCTTGAATTGTTCTCTAATTTTGATCTCCAGTGTATATATATATATAAATTAAATACAACAATTTTTTTCTAAATAATTTTTAAATAACCTATGATTTAATATCAGGAAGAAGAAGACGAACTACTTCATCATGTCTCTGGCGTTTGCTGATCTCCTAGTAGCTGTACTGGTCATGCCGTTTGCGGCGGTCGAGCTCATCACTGGCCACTGGAGATACGGAGAGACGTTCTGCCTGGTGCGAACTTCGCTGGACGTTCTGCTGACCACTGCATCAATACTGCACCTCTGCTGCATCGCCCTGGACAGGTAATTGGTGACCTCAGTGTTTACCTACAGGACCTTTAATAATGCCAAATTTCAATTTGATAGGAATTTTTTTTTCTTCCTTCCTTTTTATTTTGTTGCTCACTTCCTCTATACATTCTTGTTTTTCATTATTTTTTTTTCTTTTCTTCCTTTCTTTTCTTCCATCCTCATTTCCTCATTTTCTCCCGTTCTTATTGATTTTCCTTTTTTCTTTCCTAATTTTTGGCTCTTTTTTTGGCCACTGTTTATTTTCAGTATAATTAGTTTTTTTTCTCTTTTTTCTTTCTATTCTCTCCCCCTTTTTTTCCTTTTTAAATTGTTAATTAATTCATTTATTTATTTATTCTTTCGTGTCCTCTGATTCATATTCATTTTCGGTTTCGTATTTCAACACCCATAGTTTGTAAAAACAGAGGATTTAGGATTAATAACAAGTTATTATCTATTATGGCTAATGCACCAATCAAGGGATCATCTGCTTATTAAACATATCGTGCCAAGATACAGCACTCCTCTCAGAATAATCACTCCAGTTTGAATGACATGACATTTACATAACGGTTTATTTTAAAGCTGCTTGTTGGCTGTTCCGCGTGCTGTCATTATTTCTATGATTCCATTGTCACACTGAAAGAGAGCCCTGTTTAAAGCAGGTGGATGAAAATCAGTGCTGATGAGCCGCACAATGATGCAAGGTCTCTGCGCTTGTGTTCATTAATCAGCCCAGCTGATTGGTGCATTGTGAGCTGGGATTTATTTATGACATGCACTCCAGAGTCAATGTTTGGCCTTTAAGCGGGATAAATGTGCTGCTCTGATTATTTTATATAGTCTAAGCTTTATAATTTAGCATCGCTGTGCTATAATTTATTCTTGTAGTCTGTCGGGTCATGTACAGAAGCCAGAACAGGATGCAGGGTTTTAAAACAGTGATTCGTCTGTTTTAAGGGTAGCTCTGCTGCTAAACAAGATTTGTAGCTTCTCGAAGACGTCTGATTTTAATTACAGGTCAATAGGAGAATTTTTTTTATCCACCATTTTTAATAGGTTTCATACACAAGTATTTAAACCGCAGACCGGAATTCATAAAGCACTTCTTTGTATTAGGATGATTGTTTTAATTATGGTTCCATTACATTAAATTGCCTAATCTGTACATAACTGTGAATGTTCCAATGGCCTGATTTAATTTTTATTTATTTTACAACGGCAGGAGTCTAATTTCGTTATTTATTACATTTACATTTAGTCATTTAGCAGACGCTTTTATCCAAAGGGACTTACAAATGAGATAAAAACACAAGTCAGTAGTTTTAGGAAAAAATTACTCGATCTAGAAATTAAAAAAAAAAATTATAGCAATTGTCTGTGGAAGAGGTGTGTTTTGAGAAGTTTATTGAGAATGTACAGTGACTCAGCCTTATGGATGTTGTTGGGAAGGTCGGTCCATCATTTAGCAGTGGTGAATGAAATGGAGTGAGAATTGGTGCCTTGGTAAGTTGGAATCACCGGGTGACATTCATCACTAGAGCGCAGTGTAGGAGTTGGAGTGTACCTGATAAAAACTGACTGACAGTAAGAGGATCCAGTGACTGTTCTGTATGCCATTGTCAGTGCCTTGTACTGAATGCGAGCAGCCACAGGAAGCCAATGTGTAGAGATGAGTAATTGAGTGACATGAGTTCACTTAGGCTGGTTAAACTCGAGTCTGGCTGCGGAGTTTTGAACCAATTGCAGAGTTCTGATTGTTGAATTTGGGAGACCGCCAAGCAGAGCGTTACAAAAGTCGAACCGGGATAGGATGAGGGCTTAGAATTAATCTACAGGAACAGACAGTTTTCATGACCTGGTCTGAACGCTTAAGATGATTGTCAATTGATAAAACAATATTATGGACCAAGTCGGTTGGGGAGATTGGTGAAGAAGGTTAAAAAGATGTTTGGGGCGGGGCACCATATTTGTGCCACCTTTTTTCAACAGATCGTAGAGTGGTGCGTTGTTTACGAAGCACCTCTGTGAGCCAGGGACTAGAGAAAGATCTGTGACTCTTCCTAGTGGCTAATGGGCAGACCTGGTTTAGGGTCTAGAGGTGGAACAGTGTGTGCTGAATGCTGCGTTAGTACCAAGTCAGAGAAGTTACTTCACTGCCTCTGGGGCAATCATAAATAACATCATGATATGATATTATATATGATGAAAACTTGTTTTGCTTATTGCTGCCTGAAAACTCAAAACATCGCAAACCAAACGATTTAATAACCGTTGTGAATTGAAACGGGTCAAACGACTTAGTAAAAGAATCATTTGAGGTAAACAAAAAAAAGAAAGCTATGATACAGATATTCAGAGCTGGTATGTTAGTAAACAGTCTTTTATTTGGGTTTATCTGTGAGGACAATGACATTGTGTCTTTATGCATATGTTACACAAACATAGCTCCTTTATTTGAATGTTCTCCATCCATCATATTTACCCACATACACGTCTTTTCTTGCACTAACCTTCCCCAGTACAATTTTAGTAATTTCACAAAGCCATTCACTCCGAAATCCAGCCAAATCATTACTCATATTTTTTCCTCCTGTCAGAAAATCTGAAGAAATGCTATTCTGTTTACACCTCTTTCATATCTACAGGTACTATGCAATTTGTTGCCAGCCGCTTGTCTACAGGAACAAGATGACGCCCGTGCGGGTGTCTCTGATGCTGGGGGGGTGCTGGATTATCCCCTCATTCATCTCTTTTCTGCCCATCATGCAGAACTGGAACGCCATCGGCATCGAGGAAATTGTAAGTCTTTGGCAGAGTGGCATCTCGTTAGACTAATTGGCTTTAAGCCTAAAAGCCGGTTCTGCAGAAAATACCAGCGCGTGTCAATCAGGGCGAGTATTTTTAGTTCACATGTCAAGAACTAATGTTAGGTTTGTGGATGCATGAAATGATGACGCCGCTCTTGGAAGTCAAGATCTTCTTGTGGCTTGTTGCATACGTTTCCCTATTATTACCTTTAAATATGATTCTGTATTGTGCTTTTAGGTGGTTAAATATATAATCTACACCTTCAGTTCTTCTGTAAAGCTGCTTTTAATAAATCTACCAAAGTATTTTTTTTAAAGGCTAATAAAATTATATTCATTCATTCATGCCCATCCAGGTAAGAACTTTGTGTGCTGGCCAGATACACCCAGGACAGGGCATCGATCTGTCGCTGCGCACACTTACTCACACGGCCACACACACAAACACACATTATATGGGGCAATTTAGAGCATTCAATTCATCTTGAAACCATGGTTTTGGAATGTGGGAGAAAACTGGAGAACCCAGAGGAAACCCACACAGGATTTGAACCAGGAATTTACAGCGCTGAGAGGCCAACGTGCTAACCATTAAGCTGCTGTCTCCCCCTTATATAATCTTATAATATAAAATATAATTCATTATTGTACTGTAATAATATAATATCTAAATTCACCTGAACATTTTGTTTAAAAGATTATAAAATAGAGAAAAATCTATATATTTTATATATATTATATGCCAGATCGAGGAGAGGAAGCTGAGTCTTGGCGTAAACAGAACGTCCTGCATCTTCATGGTGAACCGACCGTATGCCTTGGTCTGCTCCGCAGTGGCCTTCTATGTGCCCTTAGTCCTGATGATTCTTGCCTACCAGCGAATCTACGTGACCGCCATGGGACACGTGCGGCAGATCGGGACGTTACGACGAGCTGGGTCCACTCCGCTGTCCTCTTACTACAACCACGAGCAGCATGGTTCCAGCAGAATGAGGATCGAGACCAAAGCAGCCAAGACTCTGGCGGTCATCATGGGCTGCTTCTGCCTGTGCTGGGCTCCGTTCTTTATCACCAACGTGCTGGACCCGTTTATCCAATACAGCGTGCCCTGGCAGATGTGGACCACGTGGTTGTGGCTGGGCTACATTAATTCGGGCCTAAACCCGTTTCTATATGCCTTTTTGAACCGGGCCTTTCGCAGAGCCTTCTTGATGATCCTGTGCTGTGGTAACATGCGGTACGTCCGTCAGACGAGCTTCAGCCCCAGCAGGCCGTGTTCCGCATCGGTGAACGGCACCTCCATCGCACTTAGGTACAGTAAGTCCTCTTATAAATAATAATCCATCTTATAAAAACATTATATGGGCCAGTAACTACATTACAGATGCAAACAAGTTTTTTTATGGTGATATTATAGAACACAATATGATTTTCTGATCACATTGGTTTAGTGGTTTGAATTCATGTCAGTAAATTATTTTATTTTATTATTTTTTTTTTTAAAACAAAGACCAGGGTAATATTTCCACATCCAACACCTTTGGGGTGATATTTAGGGTGTTTCAGGTTTATTCAACATTAAATGCGCTTCTGAATAAGCAGGTAAACATTCCCACAGACACACCACTTTAAAATCTTGTAGAAAACTTTCCCAGGAGTGTGGAAGCCATTCAGGTTGCGTGTGTATCGTGTGCTGTGTGGGAGACCATACACCTGCTGGTGCACAACATCCGAGACCGACTGTTGATATGAACAACAAAAACAGGCAAAGCCAAGTTTTGACTGGACAATAGACCTTGTGAAGTACATGTGGGATGTTCTAGTCACCATAGCAACTGAGACCAAACACTGAAACATGAGAAGCGGAGGAGAGGCTTGATCTTCTGACTTCGACCGTCTTCATTTCCATTGTCTGTGGTCCACTGTTGAAGTGTATTTATAAATACACTTTATGACAAAGTTGCTGCTTGTAATGAAGGCAGGGAACGGTGAAATATTACACCCATGAAGTCCTCAGAGGTTTAGAATCAGCTTTTTAAAAATAATAGCTTTATTTACTGAGTTGAAGAACAGTGGTTAAAATATGAAGTGTTTTGTTATTAATGTCCAGGGTTCAATGAAATTACTGGAGACCCGTTTAGGTGTGTCTTTGTGTTACGCCTCAAACCTCTGGTGCTGCTCAATAATGCAGACTTTTACTATTGTCTGTCAATCTTTTGTTTAGTCATCATACCTTGTGCCAAAAATAAGATATAATATAAAGGTGACATAACTGACTTATGAATAGAGGACTAACCAGATCCAAGCAGCACCTGAAAAGACCAAGTGCACAACGATGTGAAGGGAAATGGTATTGTTTAACTCCGGATTAATTTAAAAATTGTTTTAAAACTGAAATCCTGCCAGGAATAAGATCCCATGTTGAGTTACGAAATCAGAACCAGCAATCGCAAAAAAAACTGCAATGCAACCATGTAATCGGGAGGGGCAATTAACTAGGTCACAATGACCCACTCTCACAGGTGTATACTGTGAGTACAAATGACACAGATCTGTAATCCATCAACATCCTGAGTCACTGACAGGAACAAAAGAATAGAGTTTTGAATGGAGAAACTGCCATTTAATTCATTTCCTGTACAGTTACAGAATACATTTCTAAAAGATGCCGTTCACGCTGCTGCTCTGGTAATCTATACCTATGAATGCCAAAGCCCTCTCCCACTTCCCGAGGACTTATAAGGCTAAAATTTGGCATCATCATTACCTACTATGTCCTTGGAAATTGAAGTATTTCTCAGCTTCCTATGTTAGGTCCGTTTGTTGTTGCCATCGAACTTAAGACGCCACCAGAGTCACATTGGGGTCTTCCCGAGAATTTAAACTTGGTGCCTTGATTACCTACCATTCATTCAATATCATCCACTTATTCCTCTACTGTGGTCGCTAGGGGGTTCCCCATGCTCATCCAAGGGAAAACGCTTTGGGCGCTGGGCACCCAAGACAGGGTGGCAACTAGTGCTGGGCACACACACGCGGGCACTAACGCGCAGCCTATATGGAGAAATTTAGAGCAGTAAATTTACCTTGAATCCATGTTTTTGGCCTGTGAGAGGAAACCAGAGAACCCGGAGGAAACTCACGCAGACATGGCGAGAACATGGAAACTCCAACCAGATTGTGATAAGAACCGAAAATCCCAAGCGCTGAGAGGCGAACATGCTAACCACTAAGCCACTGTGCCATCCATTCCCTACCATGTCCTTGAAAAATCTAACAAGTTCTCACTTTGCTACGTTCGATCGTTCATTTGCTATCACCATCGAACATAATTTTGTAATATGTTCATTTGAAATATGTAAACTCCAAAGCCATCAGTCATTCAAAACCAACTCCCTTTCAACTTTCACCTTGTTTTCAAGTTCTCCTCTTAGCACAGCAGGTTATTACGCTAGTCATTATTATATCATTAAATTAATGGCTTACTTTGCGTCTTAGCTTCCTACAGAATTTCTCAGAGCATGAGCATTATTGTACGCTCACCTGCTTCAGAAAACAAAGCAGATATCTTTTAGCCATGGTTAAAGTGGTCATGATTGACGTCAAGGGGAGGGTGCCATCAGTTATTCTAAAACAATTGCGTTTAAACTTTTACGCTGTTATGTTCTCTAGCATTTCACAGCACGAATATTCCACCTGCAACATTATAATCCTGTTAGTAACAATACTAACAGGGAGCAGTAGACATGAACGTGCATAGTTGCCCCATAGGATAATATTGTGTAGGTGTTTTGTTGTTGCTGGTTTTTGTGTCTTAACTTCAACGTCTGATCGATTTAAACCAAGATGAAAAATATCAGACTTTCCTTTAATGTGGATATGGGTTTCATCCAACCTGCATTTTTGCAATTGCTGTTGTTACATTTTTATTTACTGTAAAAATAATTATTGGCGTCTGGAAACCAGCTGACATCATGCTGGCGTTAGATGGGTGTGCCCTATGAATGCCGGCCACTTTATGTGCGCATTTAAAAACCGGTCTCTGCTTGCTCTCCCCAGCTTTCTATTTGTGATTTTATTTTGCCGAAATGGAAATTTTTCCTTGCAGACAGCAGAATACCCTGATTAATCACGACCTTTCATTCTGCCGTGATGAGACGGATTAGCGCAGCTGTGCAGCTCGTTTGCAAGGCCCAGCCTTCTTGTTTTATGGTGGGCGCGTCTTTATGGTTTGTTTTCGGACGATAATTGTTTGCGGGAACTTCTTGGAGGTTTATTGTCACTGGGTCTCGCTGCACATTCTGGTTTCGATGCTTAGGGAGAGAATTATGGCCGGTACCGTAACTGCATCACAATGTTTATGGGTTCCATGTGAAACGTTAGAAGGGAGATGTTTAAACAAGGCAGGGAGTTTATGAGATGCGAGCAGATGTGTTTTCCTTATTCATTTCAAAGTCAAAACCAGAATAGAAACTGGTCAGCGAGATGTGACGGATCGTACAAGCACCGCGAAAACATGCGTGTGGCATTCATCCTGAAATGGTTTGTGGTGGGACATGGACTTGCTGAGGTCAAAATCTCCTTCAACTAGAGCCATGGTAGCTCAGTGGTTGGGGTGTGGGACCGTAACGCCGAGGTTGGGGCTTCTGATCATTATGGGCCTTTGAGTGAGGCACCTAACATTCATGTCTACATACTTTTGATCATGTATTGTATTGCGAGGCACAGAAAAGAAAGGACGGCAGTAAGCAGATCCTTCAGTGCAGTTAGGTCCTATTGCAAGGACGTGGATCTGAGGGGGAGGCTGTTCTCTATTTTCTCACCTGCTTTACAAGCGATGGAGGTGCTGCAGAGCTGGTACATTCTGGTCATCGAACCTCCAGTGCCAAGCATCCACCACCCACCCCTCGACGTCAATCATGACCACTTTAACCGTGGCTAAAAGAATTATGCTTTTTTTCTGGAGTAGGGGAGTGTATTGTCACGCTGATGCTCTCATAAAATCTACTTCTGTAGGAAGCTTAGATGCAAAGTAAGCCATTAATTTGATGATGTCATGTATAATGATGACTAGCGTAATAACCGTGCTGTGCTAAGGGGAGAACTTGAAAACAAGGTGAAAGTTGAAAGGCAGTTGGTTTTGAATGATTGATGGCTTTGAAATTTTTTCATTCATTATCTTCCGCTTATTCCTTTATGAGGGTCGCAGTGGGGTTCCCCATGCCCATCCAGGGGAGAACGTCTCAGGTCCTGGACAGATACACTCAGGACAGGGCGCCAATCCATAACTGGGTACACACTCACTCACACAGCCCCACACACAAACACACAGTATATGGGGCATTTTAGAGCATTCAGTTTACCTTGAATCCATGTTTTTTGACTGAAACCCACGCGGACACAGGGAGAACATGGAAACTCCACCCAGATGGCAATTCGAATCGGAAATCCCCAGCGCTGAGAGGAGAACGTGCTAACCACTAAGCCACCACGCCGCCCGGACAATTTTAAATCATTAATAATACTAAAAACAGATATACTGGAAATCACAAAGGTGTAGTGGATAACAAAATGGACCCCGGACCCCAATTATGTTATAAAAAGAATATATACTGAAATATGACCTAACTACACCCTTTTGTAAGACATTAAAACCCCAAAAACGGAAACCCAGCGGTTTAATCTTTAACAATATTGTTAACTTGTATTCAAAATACTTTACAAAACAGTACAGAAAGGATCGCCACTTCATTACTAATGTTTCACAGTAGTGGAATGCCAGTACTGACCACCAGAGGGCATCATAATATATTTTCCATCAGCAGCTGTTGTATGTAGGTTATCTTGCTAACAGGAAGTGGAACAGTCAAGAGTAATGTTTTAAAATGGGATCCTAAAAGATTTGAGATTCCAACACAGGTGCACAATGCTGTGGTTGTTGCGCTTTGAGCGTCACCACGTTCATGTCTGAGTACTGAGTATAAATGTGAGCAGTTGCTCTGAAGCTATTGAAGTTAGGCTGACTGATGGACAGGCAGACAGGTGTCCCGCGCGTGGACAGCAACGATAAATAGCTGTGGGCCCCTGGGGGGGTGGGGGGTGATCAGCAAACAAAGAATGAAGGTGGTCTCCATTTGTTTTACACTTCAGAGTAACACTGCGGACACGGGTCAGCTAATACTGGAATTACATATCGGAAGAGTGAGACAGGGGACGAGAAAGAATTTCAAACAGTTGCGAGCGATGATGTTTGTCCTGTAGGTCTGTGGGATTTTTTAAAAAAAAATCACATACAGACAGGGTCCAGGAGCATACCCTACATCTACCCCACACCCTGGTTAGGGTTGTACACACTTACAAACACGCACAGTCAATTAAAAGTATAGAACCGGGAGATCTCACCCTGAGAAGGATGTCTGAATACGTTTGGCCATGTGCTGTAATAAACAGATACCAGAATGTTCCGTAACTGCAGAACATACAGTGATGAGTCTCCACCACGTCAGTTCACATGGACGCGGCCTTCACTATCTCACAACCGGCTTCACACGGCACACACTGCTCCAAAAAACACGAGCCGTAATTCTGGCTCTGCAGGTCCAGCTGACAGGTCCAAACAAAGGACTGGGAATCTAATTGTGGTGGAGAGAATGCCGGTTTGAACCCTGACATTGATCGATGACGCGCAGATGCCACGAGTCGCTCAGCCAGGTACAGTATATCATCTGCAAAAATAAATCCATGAAAGCCAATTATAGATGCTCACGCATGACAAACGCCTCAATGTCACTGACACTCAGGTGAACCGCGTCAGCTGTGGAGCAGCGCAGGAAAACAAGAGGCACTGAACCTGACAGAGGACAAGTGGATTTTATAATGTAGTTAACAGTCAGGGAACATCTTTTTATATTTAATGTTTGATTTGTTAAGGAGAGGTGGCTCAGTGGTTAGGGCGTTGGACTGGCAACCTAAGGGTTGTGGGTTTAAAACCCAGGTGTACTGAAGTTACCATTGTGGGTCCTTGAGCAAGATCCTTAACGCTCATTGCTCCAGGGTGCTGTATTAACCCTGTTCTGATACCAACCAAGTTGGGATATTGGTAAGTCACTTTGGATAAAAGCGTCTGCTAGATATGTAAATGTACAAGTAAAAATCCCACTGCACAGACAGTACAGAGGAAAGACTTTTGTGTGTTTAATGTATTGTTATATTCAATTACTTATTAAATAATTCATTAAATGTAACCAGAATTAAAATTAAGGCATCATTTTTATTCACTCATTCATTCAGCGATTACCATCTTTAAAATAATTAGGGTTGTGGGTGCTGCAAGGCCCAAACCAAAAGTCAAACCGAGGTTCAAATCAACAGTCAAATTAAGGGTCAGACCAAGGGTCAAATTAAGGGCCAGTTCAAGGTCCACACCAAGGCTGAATTAAGAGCCATAGCACGTGCAGAACCAAGTGCCAACTCGAGGGCCAAATCCTGAGGCAGAGACCCTAATATTGATTACTATTTAACCTGGAAATATTTCAATACAATATTTGAAGCAGGTGGCACGGTGGCTTAGTGGTTAGCACGTTCGCCTCTCAGTGCTGGAGATTCCCGAATCCCGATCTCGATGGAGTTTCCATGTTCTCCCGTGTCTGTGTGGGTTTCTTCCGGGTTCTCCGGTATCCTCCCACATTCCAAAAACTTGGATTCAAGATAAATTAAATGCTCTAAATTTCCCCGTATAGTGTGTGTGACTGTGTGAGTGAGTGTGCCCACGATAGATTGGCGCCCTGTCCTGGGTGTATCTGCCCAGCGCCTGAGACGTTCTCCCTTGGATGGGCATGGAGAACCCACCGCGACCCTCATAAAGGAATAAGTGGAAGATAATGAATGAATGAATGATGAATTGAATGAATTAATATATGCAGATTATAGATATTAGCCAATGGTATGTGTGTGTGTGTGTGTGTGTGTGTGTGTGTGTGTGTGTGTATAAAGTACAGAATTTGCTTAAAGGACTTTTTTTTATCAAAATCTGTGAAAAAAAATGTGTGTATGTGTTTCAGTCCTCTATTTGAATGAATGTCACTAGATGGCAGTAAATTTCAAGAGATCTAATAAAATGTGGTTCAGGACTCCTTCACCAAAAAAGAGCTAATTTGCATAAACAAATAATGTAGGGCTCACAGCACATCAACATTCTAAACTGGCAAATGACCAGCAACTAAGTAAAGGGGGTGCATGTGTGTGTGTGTGTATCAAAATACTGCAACAATCCAAAAACATGAATTTAAGGTGAATCGGCTGCTCTACATTGTCTCCATAGTCTGTGTCCCAAGCCCAGAGGTGAGGGGTGCGTCAGGAAGGGCATCAGACATCTAATATGTGAGTTTATCGCTGGGTAAAGACAAAGAAGATGAAGAAAAAGAAGAAGAAGTCCATAAAACAAGTTCTTCATGTCACTGCGGTCCAAATGTATATCACTGGGTGAAGAAGAAGAACAAGATGAAGATGAAGAAGAAGAACAAGAAGAAAAAGAAGAAGAAGAAGTCCATAAAACACGTTTTTCATGTCACTGCGGTCCAAATGTATATCACTGGGTAAAGAAGAAGAAGAAGATGATGAAGAACAAGAAGATGAAGAACAAGAAGAAGAAGATGATGATGAAGAAGAAGAAGAAGAAGATGATAATGAAGAAGAAGAAGTCCATAAAACACGTTCTTCATGTCACTGCGGTCCAAATGTATATCACTGGGTGAAGAAGAAGAAGAAGAAAAACAAGATGATGAAGAAGAAAAAGAAGAAGAAGAAAATGAAGAAGAAGAAGTCCATAAAACATGTTCTTCATGTCACTGTGGTCCAAATGTATATCACTGGGTGAAGAAGAAGAAGAAGAAGAAGAAGATGATGATAATGAAGAAGAAGTAGTCCATAAAACACATTCTTCATGTCACTTCGGTCCAAATGTACATTTTTTTTTAATAAAGTAAGTTGGTGTGGATGGAAATTGTGAGATTCATTCAACATAGTGTCTATTTGTCATCAGACTGAGTGAGAGGAGTCTGGTTGTGTAGATGATTTGTGGACCCTCCTGTCTGCCAGGTGTTTTATCCATAGTGACGTGACTGTTTTGCTCTGTTTGGGCTCAACATGGCTCTGCTAATTCCTCCTGTTTAGGCCGCCAAAGTCAGGACGGTGCTTTACATCAGTCATTGTCCATCAAGCTCATAATACTGTTTCCCTTCTGGAGAAGAATTTCCATCAGTGACAAAACAGTAAGCAGATTCATATGATTGTCCTTTGGTCAGTGGCTCTTTCCATATTTGTTATGATGGATTTGCTGATATTAATAACCCACAGAATATAACCAGCAGATACAAACCCTAATTTACCACAGTTACTCCATTAATCCAGAGATCACTCTCTTAAACAGATACTAACATCTACCTCTGTATTACTTACAATCATAACATATAGAGTAGAGTGTCTTGAATAATTGAATCTGTTTTATATCTTAATGGAATAATAGCTGGTTGTAACCACCGGGTGCTGTACATCAGACATCCTTAAGTGCATTATCATCACACAAAAATCCATTATTCACCATTATACTGTAACAAGTCGCCACAATTGTACTATGAGAATCTAGCAGCCTTCCCCCGAAAGACACTGATGAATCCCATAGGGGGAACCTCTAATGCACCTGATTCAGTCACAGATCACTTTTTCGATCATTAAAGCCTTGTATATTGTGACATGCAGTCATATGGAAAAGGAAACACCATTACAGCACGTTACACAAGCAATAGGAGCTGAAAACGATATGTCGTTTCCATGTTTGTATCAGTTGTGTGGGTTTTATTACAGTGTTTTATTGAAGATAGAAATGTGGTGGCTGGCATCACCCTAAAACGAGTTTGTGGTACAAAACAAGTCTTTTAAAAAACAATTAAAAAACATGTAGCATATGCCGCATAATTGAGCCTTCCCCAAGTATAAGGTCGTCGGTCCTATTTCTGCCTCGCAACCATAAGCTCCAGAAGTATTCATGTAGTCAGTGTATTGTGGAGCAGGCTGTATGATCATGTTTCCGTAAATAAGAGCAACAGATAAGCACATCTCCAAAGTTCAAGAGCAACTGTTTCGTACATGACATTTTTTCAGACCGTATGCGACTGATAGAAACAGTTATCTGATGCAGGAATTTGTATAACATTAAAGGAATTGTTGTTTTATGAAGCGGTGGCCATGTTGGGAATCAAAACGGGGGTGGGGCATCATGCATTTCCCATGGTTTGGGGAATACCGCACTTTCAAGTATTGTTGGTTTTATAAGAAAGAGTTTCCTAGGAGGAGGTACCACATGAACACCCTCTAAAATCGGAAGCTAAATACAAAAGGATTTTATCATACGAAGAATATCGATTGTTCTTCGTATAATAAAATCCATTCATTCATTTATTCATTCAGTCATTCCGCTTACAATCCTCTATTAGGGTTATGGTGAGGTTCCTCATGCCCATCCAGGGGAGAACATCCCGAGCGCTGGGTAGATACACCCAGAACAGGTCGCCATTCTATCACTGGGCACAAACAAACACACACTATATGAGGCAATTTAGAGCATTCAATTTACCTTGAATCCATGTTTTTGAACTGTAGGAGGAAACCAGAGAACCCAGAGGAAACCCACATGGACGCAGGGAGAACATGGAAAGTCCACGCAGATCGGGGTTCGAACCAGGAATCCCCAGTGCTGAGTGGTGAACGTGCTTACCACTAACGTGCTAACCATGTGCCGCCTTATAAGAAAATCAAAATAATTAAAGCACTGTTTGTGTTTGAAATCGCATGCTGACCACTACATAGTGAATAACAGCAGCATGAGTGGATGCAATGTCAAAAAAGCACAGCAGGTGAAAATTTTCTCGGATGACCTACTAATTCAGAGAAAGAAAACAAAAACTCCTGTAGAAACCACATGCAGCAATGGGAAGAGCATCCCACCCAGAGTGCCATGTTTCTTAGGTAGCCAGTGGACCAGTTCTGGCTGTGTTTGACCCTGCTGTACCCAGCTGGTCCACACTGGGAAACCAAATGTAGGCCAAATGTTTCTCTGGAATTAAATACAAATCAATGTGTTCCAAATTTTTAAAAGGCGGAGGTACGAGAGCGTGATGTACCTGTTGGCTGACACACTAATCTTGTGGGTATGTGGTCCACATGCAACCCGAGAACGGTCTGCACAAGTGTCATCAATTCCTGCAGCAAGTGGTCCAGATGAAAATGGAGGACATGGGCCAGAATATGTGAGGTATGGGTTTGAGGGTGTAAATGGGTGGAGCCTGTGAACAGAGGGCTTGAGTCTTCATTTACCCGATTTGCTCTCCTGTCCCTGCCCTCTGTTAATAGGCATCACCCAATCACACCCTCCCACCACAGGACCTGCTCAGTAAAGTGACATCACCAGTATTTTGATTTTTTTTATACAAGAATGATACCAGAAAGATGTACAGGTACATAATGCTCTCGCACCTCAACTTTTAGAACTTTTGGGACAAACGTGTGTTTGTATTAAACACCAGAGTCGTATTAAAGGTAGGGTGTGGTGGCTAAGTGCAGGTTGTTGGGCTATCAATCTTAAGGATGTGGGTTCAAATCACAGGTTCACTGAATTTACCACTTTTGAGCAAGGACCCTTAACGCTCATTGCTACAGGGGTGCTGTATGGCTGACCATGTGTTCTGACCCCAACCAAGTTGGGGTACCTGTAAGTCGCCTTGAATAAAAGCACCCAATAAATAACTAAATGTAAATGCTGAGTGATATTTGGCTCACATGCAGTTTGCCAGTGTGGAACACGCTCAGAACTGGTCCACTGGTTACCTAAGAAGCATGGCAACCTGGGTGGGATGTTTCGCTTGATCTCAAATCGTATTTCCGCCTACCTCACAGACATATCTGTTCGGATAAAGGCCCGTCGTCTCAAATTAAATTGGGCAAAAACAAAGCTTCTCATAATTACAGCAAAAAAAAAAAACCCAGTTCATCATGACCTGACCATCCACATTGATGGCTCCACAATCTCTCCGACAGACTCTGTCACCTTGGTTTCACAGTTGAAACGCATCTTAAACTATACACCCAGAACAGGTCGCCATTCTATCGCTGGGCACAAACACACACTATATGAGGCAATTGAGAGCATTCCATTTACCTTGAATCCATGTTTTTGGACTGTAGGAGGAATCCAGAGAACCCAGAGGAAACCCACATGGACGCAGGGAGAACATGGAAAGTCCACGCAGATCAGGGTTCGAAACGGGACTCCCTAGCGCTGAGTGTTGAACGTGCTGGC
>JAOUQT010306081.1:0-15482 GCA_025769995.1 Xyliphius kryptos | reverse complement strand
ACTCCACCCAGATAGGGATTCGAACCGGGAACCCCCAGCGCTGAGAGGCGAACGTGCTACCCACTACGCCACCGTGCGGCCCCATTTGCCAAATAAGATGATTTTATTAAACCTCTCCCGCCCTCTGGTGGTAAAGTGCAGGAATTGCATCGCTGTCAAAAAAACTGTTCTAAAAAAATCCAGTACAAAATACTTCTGATGAATATAAATCGACTGTATAAGACAGTTTGTGCTCTTTCTTTACCATATAGGTTTGGGCCGCAGGTCTAATCATCGTACACCTCATACAGGGCCATTTTCCATGTGGACTTTAATCTTACCTGCATTAGAAATCGCATCGATCTCCAGTTTGGTGATGTCACCTCTGAAGAGTGAGATCTTCTGATTTAGCTCATGGTTGACCTCATACAGAGGCTCAGGAGAGTCGGAACCTGTAGGTCATGAGTGTTAAAGGAAGGATTAAGACTACAAAAAAAAATACTAGAAACAGCATCACATTATAAAATTGATTAAAAACAAAATGTATATTTTTATGGGGTAACATTTTGAATTGAACCTTTATTGTGTGTTTAATAAAAGACATTATCAGAGTTTGTTTAGGGTCCTCCGATATAGGATTGCTAAGAAAATATGATGTTTAATAAAACACTTAAATTAGGAATTACAAAAAAACTTAAGGTTTTAAGTCACCTGATTGTTTCCAAACAGGAACTTGGTCTATCGGGATGTAGCTCGTCCTGTATGCTGCTCGTCGGTCCTGCAGGCTCAGTGACAGAAGCTCCTCTGATAAAACACAGAAATCACACTCAGTCACACTGTGGACAACATTATACACCAAGCGCCCCACAGCATCCCCTCCACTTTATCCGCGCGCCAGTCACTATACGCCAAGCGACCCGAGTCATCCCATCCACTCTACCCGCGTGCCAATCACTATACACCAAGCACCCCACGGCATCCCCTCCACTCTACCCATGCGCTAATTGCTATACTCCACAAGTGGGCCAATCACTATACGCCAATTGCTCCGCCTCATTCCCTTCTACGCGCCAATTATTATAGAGATGACACACGCAAAGCGTCTTTTATTGTAGATATGCACACTGTACAGTAAATTGTAAATTGTATTGTAATGTAACTACAGAGACACCATCATTCCTAAACCAACTTCTTTGTGTGTGTAACCTACTTGGCAAAATAAATCTGATACTTAGAAGTACAAAACACGGAGATTCGACCTTTGACTTCAACTTTATTTGAACCTTTGCGCCTCCTGTCGGCTGTACAACTCACTTTTCACCGTTTTCCAGTCACTTTTCTCCGACTGTAAGTTGGGAGGAGGTCGGTCGGCCATGGCGCACACGGAGCTGGAGCTCACAGCCGCCGCGGAGATCCCTAAAGTCCCGAGCAGCACCGCGACGGAGCGCCACCTACTACAGTCCGAGTTAAACACCCCGGTTACCTCAGAGAACTTTGGGGCTGCAGAGAAGCTTGAAAACTTTGGTTGTGCGACTATATTTATCGCTCGGCGCGCAGCCAAGATAGAATTTAAAGTAACGGTGCGAACAAAACACTTTGCTCTGCAGCCTGCGGGTTCGAACCCGGGACCTCGGGTCAGCTGAAACCCACGGGAAGCGAGTTTAGGTGTTTGAAACGCCATAACCTAAATACGTAAACAGGCGATGCTTAAAAACAACGCCACAGCTAATTTTCAGCCTGCGGATTGAAGCTTTACAGTCTTACAACCCTAAAGTTTAAGATTTATTTTCTATTACCGAGAAAACGAAACTACACACGGCTTAAATAGGGCTTTTCTACCGGACTGTACCATTACACAGGGGTGCACACTGTTCTCAACTCCTCAGTAAAGAAAGTAGCTATTGGCTGTCCAGAAGTCGCTAAAAGACGTCATCGTCTAATTTGCTTAATAGTGCTTTTGCCCATTTGAAGTTATAAAATTAAGGAATGACATGGAAAAAAAGTGACAAATATGTTACAAATAAACTCTAAAATAATTACTTCTGTTGGATCTTTTTTTGCCTTTGAATTATATTAACTTCTGAAGATAAATGCATAACTCACATAAATGGTTTCTACGTAAATTACATACCCTGCTAATTGAACCTTCACACTCTGCCATTACTGGTGCAATGAGCAATTAATTAAGATTTGTCACCAGGCTGCTCCAATTTAGCCATGAAATCTCCCTCACTACAATGACAGGTCTTTTAAGTTTCATTGTCCAACCCCTGTACGTCATCATGACAAACGTGAGGATAAAATATTGACCGCATCAAAATTGTTTTACTGTTAGGATTACTTCTGCATTATTTCACAGTATGTACACTAGATATTCTACAAAAATTGTTCAATTGAAAGCATTTTGTATTATAAAGCTGTTAACCCACACTGCCCTCTAGTGGTAAAGCCACACTGCCCTCTAGTGGTATAGCCTTCTCATTGTAACAGAGTAAAAACAACCGCAAAAATAAGGAGCAGCGCAGCCACAGAATTACACTGCTCCAAAAATAAAGGGAACACTCAAATAACACATCTTAGGTCTGAATGAATGAAATATTCTAATTGAATACTTGGTTCACACTTGTTGTGAACCAAAGGCGGAGGTAGCGATCCTGCTGCTGGGTGGTTGCACTTCTACGGCCCCCTCCATGTCTCCTGGTATCTGCTCCATGCTCAAGACACTGTGCTGACCGACACAGCAAACCTTCTTGCTGCCACAGCTGGCATTGATGTGCCCTCCTGAATAAGGTGCACTACCTGAGCAACTTGTGAGGGTTGTAGATACCACCTCATACTACAACGAGTGTAAAAGCACCACCAACATTCAAAAGTGACCGAAACATCAGCCAGACAGCATAGGTACTGGGAAGTGGTCTGTGGTCCTCACTTTTAAGGCAGAACCATGCCTTTATTGAGTGTGTCTCACTAATTGCCAATAATTTCTACCTGTTGTCTGTTCCATTTGCACAACATTAAATGGATTCACAATCAGTGTTGCACACTAACTGGACAAGTTAATTTCACACAAGTTACTTGGAGTTACATTGTGTTGTTTAAGTGTTTAGTTTTTTTTTTAGCAAAGCAAGTTCAAGGTTTTTCTTACCAACACAATGAATATCAGGTTTTATATTGATGATCAATACAGAAACACAAAAGAGACTTATGACACAAATGTCAAGCAGTACGGTAGTCATTTGCTGTAATCTTATGAAATGAGTAAACTCACAGTTCTTTGTTTTCTACTTCTTCTTTTTATTATTATTATTATTATTATTCTGTTCACTTTTTCCAACATATCTCCTTTCATGGTTTTTAAGCTATAGAGGTCATCAATGTCCCCCCACAAAATTATTCTAAGGACTTAACATAGACTTACTTTCATGTTGTAGAAATTACAAATACTACATTAATATAAAATGTATCTTCACTCTAACTATAACCTACTTTAAATATATCTACAGTACAGTGTGAGGGTCGCATAAACAGGTCTTCGGTTTTACCTTGTTATTCATGACACACACACATACACAACACACATTTGTTTTCTTTTTATGTTTTTATGCATTTGGGGGACTATATATACTACTACTCTAACATTAGCCATGACATTAACCTGCACATATATATTATATACACATACACATACACCAAGTCATAAACCCCTTAATGCTGAACACACCCGAAAATGTTGTGGTCATACTGTTCCGTTGTGCAGACCAAAAACAGAAACACCCTTTTTCACACAATCATCTCAACGCACAGAAGGAGAAAACAGTTCACTCTAAGAAATAGACATTACACAAGGGTAAGGCTTCCTTATTCTACTTGTCATTGTAATTGTATTCATTTATTATTTATTCATTTATTATTTATTTCATTTTTATTATTCAATTATGTACTCAATGTGTTTTAACATTTTTTTTTATTTAATATTACTTAATTGATTCCATAGTTACACTATAAAGGTTTAATGGTTTATCTGTACATTTTATTTGTCTTTACTAAGAAAAGAAATAAAACAGAAGCTTTTTCTTTAGCGAAACCTGAGCCAAGACAACAGCTATCCCAACACATTAACGGGTTCTTTACCATAAATACAATCATTTAATCGGAAACAAGAAAGTCAGCAGAATAAGTCGAAATTGTTATCACCAAAAATCAACATTTTATTAGATTCTTTTAGACAATAAAATACATTTTACCAACTCCAAATTTATCATTAAATTGATCTATGATAATTTTTTTTATTTGATGAACAAATCAGTTATACAAGTATTTTTAAATACTTGAAATTCGATCAAAGATTCTCCTGTTATCGTATCACGTAACCAAATTCCATTTTAAGAATGTGACAAAGAACAGCAGCTTAATTGCCTTTAAGATGACACAGTCACTAGCTGCAAAATTAGGGGAAAAAAAAGAGAAAAAACTTGTGTGTAATGTTTCATTGTTGTCCCACATATTTTCACACATACATTTAGAAGCAGTGTACACATGGATATTAATATAAACTAAAAGAGGAAACATGGTCCAATGTGATTACTGTCAAAATGGGAAGTAT
The DNA here is from genome assembly GCA_025769995.1 of Xyliphius kryptos. Taxonomy (NCBI): domain Eukaryota; kingdom Metazoa; phylum Chordata; class Actinopteri; order Siluriformes; family Aspredinidae; genus Xyliphius; species Xyliphius kryptos. Next base: position 10,900 of record JAOUQT010306081.1, on the reverse strand, counting down.
TTTCAGATCTTGCCACAATGCGGAAAACAGACCCTTAAGTTGCGGGCGGTGGTCCTGTGTGTGTGTGTGTGTGTGTGTGTGTGTGTGTGTGTGTGTGTGTGTGTGTGCTTACATGTGATAGGCATATGAGTAACTAATGTCGATCACATCTACAACTCTTTCCTATAGAATGGCAGCGTGGGACTTGTCAGTCACAGTGGAAGACTTGGGCCCTGATGCCCCACCCCTCAAAATCAGCGTATCGTCTGACATACATATAGGTGGAGTCATTCTGAAAACTGTGGAAAAAGCACGTGAGTTATATCTAATATGTCGAGAAATAAAACACGGATCTCTAATTAGTTCTATGTGAAGTTTTATAAACCAACTGCAATGACGAGAATCTGAAACCATCAGAAAGGTACTCTGTTGGCTAAAGATATGGGTACTGAAGACAACTGGCATTTTCATCATAAAAAAGTCATTGCAGGTTATTCGGCTAAAAGCGTCCATCATAAAATAAATACACCATGGTCATAAGGATATCAGCAACAAAGCAAATGTATTGTGGTGTTTCAATTGATATTATTGATGCTTATTAAAGGCTTAAAGTGTGCCAACAAACCCCCACACCTTCACAACACAACCACCAGTCTGAACCACTAATACAAGACAAAGTGAATTGGTTTCATTGTTGTTTACACATTTTATTAATTGAATTGAGTAAAGTGGCTGGGGAAAGTATGATTGCAGTCAGTAAACTTGATCTCTGATTGTATTTTCTGGCTTCTTCTTCTTTCAGTGCTGCAGCGTGATTGGTCTGATCATGCTCTTTGGTGGGAGCAGAAAAAACAGTGGGTTTTAAAAACAAATTGGACGCTAGAAAAATATGAGATCCACGCAGATGCCAGACTGTACTTCTCACCCCAGCACAAGCCTCTGAGACTGGGGCTTCCTAATGGAAATACATTGCGGCTCCGCGCTTGCTTTTCCAGCCCAGTATTCCGTACCGTTCAGGGCATTTGCAGAATTCTGAGTAAGTTTTAATGATTTAAAGAAATGTTTTTTTTGTAACATTTATAATGGAATTGCTTTTGACTTTAACTGTTAAAATGAGAATCATTAACAGAATAGTTTGGATTCTATATTTATTAGAAAAACTACAATAATAATACTAATAATGCACCAATTTAATTGGTTGTAATTAATTCAGAGGCAAATGCATTAACTCTGACACGGGTGTGGTAGCTCAGTAGCTGTTGGGCTTGGGTTCAAATCCCAGGTCCACTAAGGCTACCAATGTGGGTCCTTGTGCTAGGCCATTGCTTCAGATTCTGTATGTAACCCTGTGTTCTGACCCCAGCTATTAAGTGGGATACTTGTAAGTCGCTTTGGACAAAAGTGTTTGCTAAATTACGTTAATGTAACTTGATTCTGTATTTGATATCTAAATAAATGAACTAATCTCATCATTTGTGTCATTAAAGGGAACATTATGTCTACTAGATTACATGTTTGCAGTATATATTTTTGTAAAACGTATTTTTATACTGAATAATGTAGTTGATACGCTCCGTTTTCTGTTAGACATTCGTCAACCAGAGGAACTGTCTCTGCTTCGGCCAGTGGAGGAGAAAAAGAAAAAGAAAGACAAAGATTCTGTGGTGGAGGAATATGATCTTACTGATGTGCCGTTGACATCAGGTAGTCAAAAGGAACAAAGTTTTTGAATAAGCTCTGCAATGGAGATCTAGTTGCACTACATTTTTATTCATTTATTCAATCATTCATTATCTTCCGCTTATTCCTTTATGAAAGTCAAGGGGGGGGGGTTCCCATGCCCATCCAGGGGAGAACGTCTTGGGCTCTGGCTCCATCACTGGGTACACACTCACTCACACAGCCACATACACACACACTATATGGGGCAATTTAGAGCATTCAATTTACCTTGAATTAATGTTTTTGGAATGTGGAAAACCGCAGAACCCGGAGAAAACCCACGCAGACATGGGGAGAACATGCAAACTCCACCCAGATTGGGATTCGCCGATCTAACCCACCGTGCTGCCCATTTTGTATTCTTTGCTTTGAATTTTAAATTTATAATTAATTTAACATATTAATGCCTTTATGTTTTTGATGTAAAGTACTTGGCTTGAAAGGTGCTATACAAATAAACTAGAAGAAAAATTAATCACTGACAAGAAAATCACCAACTGTATTTGTGCATCCTCAGGATCTGTTCCAGCTCTTTACGATGGTATGCCAGCTCATTTTGCAGACTCCCCTAAAACTGAGGAAGTTTATAAGATGCTCTCTGTCAGCCAACCAGCTCCTCCACCTGAGAACATTGCTAAACTTTACCGACCAGCCAGCAAAGTGGATAAGACACACATCCATACCAGGTTCGTGTAAACTCTACCACACTGTACCGAAATATTGCAGTGAAATACAATCTAATTCTATTCGCCATAGGTGGCTGGATTCATCCCGATCACTAATGCAGCAGGGAATACAGCAGAATGATATGCTATGGCTTCGCTTTAAATACTATACCTTTCATGATGTGGATCCAAAGGTGTGTAGATCCTTTACAGGAAATGTACTACAATGATACCTTTGATTCTGCTTCGAGTCCTAATACCCTTTCTGTCACTGTTTCTCAACTAGTATGATGTTGTCCGTCTGACCCAGCTGTATGAGCAGGCACGCTGGGCAATCCTGCTGGAGGACAACGACTGCACTGAGGAGGAAATGATGCTGTTTGCTGCGCTGCAGGTAAACCATAACCATGTCTTGCAAAGCATTTTTCAGTGCCTTTATAGAGAGAAATGTGTCTCTGTTATATACACTACTCAAAAAAAAAATAACGGGAACTCATCCTAGATCTCAATGAATGAAATATTTACACTGAAAATCTTTATTTGGTAGATGTATTGAGAACAAAAAAAATGATCAAAATGCAAATCTAAACGATTATCCCATGGAGGTCTGTATTTGGAATCCTATTTAAAATGAAATAACAGGCTGATCCAACTTCAGTGGAAATTCCTCAAGACAAGTTCAAAAGAGGCTCAGTAGTATGTGTGTCCTCCACGTGCCTGTATGACCTCCCTACAACGCCTGAACATGCTCCTAAGAGGCGAACGTGCTAACCAATAAGGCCCCCTAGTTTATGACTAGTTCATAGTAATACGATTTCAAAGCTTTGAGTAGATTGGGATGACACAAGTGCTACTGTTGTATAAGTTTTAAGGTCTTCAGGGCTTTTTTTAAACCTTACCCTAATGAGGTTTGAGCCTATTTAGGCAAAAAGTGATGTTATATACAAGTTCAGGTATAAGGTCAGTGAAAATTCTAATTAACTAACATACAGCCAGTATCTGGAACGCATACTTATTTGTTTAATAATTTAATTCCGTATTCTTATAAAAAAAAGTCTGCAGATATAAATGTGATTATGTAGAACATATTTATAGAAGTCATTCTACAAAGTCTAACCTCAACCCACAACCCAACCCACATAAAGATTAAACAGAGATAAAAAGAAGTCTTTTGCCTCTTTCTCAGTATCATATAGGGAAGTTGTCACTGTCTCAGGATGTGAGCTCTTCCCGTGACATGGATGATCTGGATTCAGCCCTGAAGTCTCTTGAGGTTAAGATGATTGGAGAGAACACCAAAACAGATATTCTGGTGAGAGCTTTGGTATTAAACTATTAATACGATCTGAAGTTTTGATAATTTTCTTGCTTTTCCTTGGGATAAAAAAAAAATGTCAACGTTTCCTGATGACTTTTCAATGTAGGTAAACATGACTGCTCCACAACTAAATGACTACCTGAAACTGTTTCGGTATGAAGTTAACCATCTTCTTAATCATGCCGTTACCTGAAATAAACGTCTACGACTGAAATGAAAGTTTGTTTGTGGCTCTGTTTTTTTATTAGACCCAGAAGACTAACGCTGAGAGATTACAAACAGTACTGGTTCAAGTTTCAGGACATGTCAATCTACTATTATAAGAGTAAAGAGGACAGTTATGGAGAACCCATCCAACAACTGAATCTTAAAGGTAAGGATTCTACAAATCAACTATTTTATATAAGAAATGTTCTAAGCCGGTGACACGGTGGTGTAGTGGTTAGCATGTTCACCTCTTAGCAATGGGGAAAATCCCAATCTGGGTGGAGTTTCCATGTTCCACAGTCCAAAAACATGGATTCAAGGTGAATAGCCTCTAAATTTCCCTAATATAGTCAGTGTGAGTGAGTGTGTGCCCTGTGATAGATTGGCACCCTGTACTGGATGCATCTGCCTTCATTGGATGGGCATGAGGAACCACCCCGGAGTATAACAATGTACATAATATACAAAATAATTACAACTCAAGAAAAAACACACTCATACACACTCATGTTTGCACGTTTTTCTTTCCATAATCCTTTCAATTTAATTTTGTAATATTCCCAATGTATAAATGATCACCCCGTGCCCTGTGGGCTGTATGGTTTCCTGCAGGTTGTGAAGTAACCCCTGATGTAAATGTAGCTGGACAAAAGTTCTGTATAAAACTCCTGACCCCAGTTCCAGAGGGTATGAATGAGGTGTATCTGCGATGTGAAAATGTAAGTGACTAAATAGTATTCGTATTTCCATTTACAACCAGCATCTCAGGAAAGACGTTTATTCAATACATTATTAAGATTAATTTCCATGACCCAACATTCTTTAGATGGAGCTATTGAGAGTTATAGTCAAGAATTGGAATATCTGTAACCATGCCAGTTTGGTGGACACGAAAAATTCATTCTATACAACAAATATAAAATAATTTGCTTGGCTTTTGTAAACCACCGAGCTACCATGCCCCCTATATACATGAAATTTATGACTGCAAATTGTTTATGGTCTGAAAAACTTTACAGCAGAAAGATGTTATAGATCATTTACATTATAATTTCCCACTACGGATTCTTGAAAGCAGCTCATTAAAGGACCTACATCCTGCAGTGCATAAACCTGAGAGAGAATAGAAAGAAAAAAAGCGCTGATTGTATAAATTCAGAGATCCTATAATGTTAAGACGGCTGCACACAATTTTATGGTTCATTTATGTCCTATTCAAAATGTTTCATCACTTTATCTCCCCCAACTCATCACTGCTGTTTTAGACCATGGGCCCTCTCATTATGTTTTATTTCTTTACAGGAGAAGCAGTACTCTGAATGGATGGCAGCCTGTAAGCTAGCATCCAAAGGCTTGTCCTTGCTGGACAGCTCCTATAGTGCTGAAGTGAAGAACATCCAGGCCTTTTTGGCCATGCAGCAATCTAAAAACTCCCCTTCTGTAAATGTGCAGACTGATGAGAGCATCAATACACAGAGCCTTGTTTCACCTCGATATTCCAAAAAATACAAAGCCAAACAGGTACAGTGATTTTAAAAGGGTATAATAATAAATCCTACATGTTTTAGTTGACTCAAATAACAAATAACCAATTACTATGGTCATGGTGTGATGGATATGACATCATTCATTTAAATTAACATTTGATTTAAATGTAACACCATTGATAATTGTTTTCAGTTAACTACACGTATCCTGGAGGCCTATCAGAATATTGCTCAACTTTCCTTGACAGCAGCGATTTTGAAGTTTCTCCAGATTTGGCAATCTCTGCCTGACTATGGCATCTCTTATTTTATGGTCAGGTAGGTTTATATTGACATTTACTTCGTTTAGCATTCTTATTAGTCTTTCAGCTGTTTTCATGGGGGGGAAGGGGGTCATCCCACTCTATCCTATCCAGCCCAACCACAAGCATGTCCTTCCTGAAATCCATAAACCTTGGCTTTACACTTCTCCCTCTGACTAAAGGTTCCATCTTCAACATCTTCCATCATCACTTAAACCAATAGCGTTGTCTCCAAAAAGTCCTACATGTACTGTCTTTCTAATAACTTCATTCCTGTTGTTAATATATTTAGACATAATGATTGTAGGGCTTTGTTAATGCAACAATCTTCAAAAACCAAATGATTTTATTCGTAGATTTAAAGGCAGCCGTAAAGACGATGTGTTGGGAATCGCAAACAATCGCCTCATTCGAATTGATCTGGGAGTGGGAGATGTTGTTAAGACCTGGCGTTACAACAACATGAGGCAGTGGAACGTCAACTGGGACATACGACAGGTTAATAATGACCAAGCTATTGATTTTAGATGTTTTGTCGACTGAATTGGCCAGTGATCGTTAATGCCTTCTTGTTTTCCCTTTTTGCACTTTAACAGGTGGCTATTGAATTTGACGGCAACATAAATATAGCTTTCAGCTGCGTGAATGCAGACTGCAAGATAGTGCATGAATATATCGGTGGCTACATTTTCATGTCAACGCGCTTACGAGACCCAAGCAACACCCTGAATGAAGAGCTCTTCCATAAACTGACTGGGGGACATGAGGCTCTTTGATGAGCCTTTGGCATTTTACATTTTTTTGTACTGCTTGTTACCAGGTAATAAAAACTCCTTAACCATTTAGCTTTTCTTTTAACCCAGATATTAATTCAGCAGCTGATATTGTTGCTTGTGAAGTAGATTATGATTTTCAGTTGTGTTTTAAAGAAATGAAATGTGTAAACTTACTGTACCGTACGATGACTAAAAGTGATTGCAGAATTTTTTGGTCAGAATTAAATGTCTCAATGGAAGGACAAAAGTTAGTCAGACAAAGTTTGCAGAAGTTGTGTCGCAAATTCTAAAAGAGAACATTCTAGCAGCTGAGAAACCACCCACCAGCAACCCGAGAGAATGCAGTTTTCGTGACACCACATCTGATGTAGGCTGAGCCACGAAATTAGATTTTTGAAAAGGCTTTACATTATTTTAAAAAATTCTAAAACCTTGTACACTGCTGAAAGTTTTCCAAAACTTAAAGCCATTATAATTATTAATAAAGAAAATGTAGACAACCAGCACACTTAAGAATAACCTGACTACTGTTTCCTGGACCAAGTACTTTTTTATAAATATGATATAATTTAATAAAACACTTTCCTTATTACATTTCTATAGCTGCTTTTAGTCTCACAGTCCTGTCCAACCCTATATAATATTGAATACATATTTATTCCATGTGTACACAATTTAATAGTCATTATTTGTGCCTTTTTTTAAATCCAAAATGAAGAACTGCAGTAGTATTAAGAATGTGACTGACTGCATTACAGCAAGAAATTCAAAGGTTAAAAATAGTGATTTTCACAGATGCTGTAATCGTTGTTCTTTTGCCTATTAAAGGTTTTGGGTGTTAATGGTTACCATTTTTAACCCTCTTAAACTGTAACTTCTGGAGTTACAGAAGTCAAAGGTGACTTACAGCAATCCTTTAGTGTCTTTATAAATCCAGTAATCAAGCTTAAGTGCGGATATTATTTATGTTAAAGGGTATATATATATATATATATATATATATATATTTCTTCTGTTTTGTTCGCATAGGAAAGTTAGAATTTGAATTAGAGGAAGGAATATGTGGTGAAATTTCCGAAATATGCCAAAAAGCAAATCACATTAAATGATGTAAAGCTTATAGATAAGTTTCTACATTTTGATATAAATATGGTTATGTTTTTTTAGCTCAGCAAATAAGCATTGCAAGAATTAGAAAGAAAATACTTAATATTGCTTTTTTTTTAACTCTATTTAATGCAAATCTGAAGAGGCTGAGAAATTTTTGATTTTATTTTTTTATTTTTGTTTTGATGAATGAAAACCATCACAGACTGCAGTCATTAATAAATGTCTATTGTTACTTTAAAGCCATTAATTGAAGTCATATTCCATCACTTCTTACAGACCGAGATTCAGATTTTTTTTGCATCTAGAACAATCCGTATGTAAAAAGTTCTTTAATTATTAAATTATACATGTTTTATTTTGCAAAACTAATATCTGTTAACTGAATGACTGACTATTGAGATGTTTAAAATATGATGATGCTTCATTATTTCATTTTTATAGAACAATAACTGCTGTCTTGGCATATAAGAGATTTATCATAAAAGCCTTCATTTCTTTAGGATCCTGATTGGTTAAGGAGCTGCAGCCTTTCTTGTTTCTGACAGCAAAAAAATCAAGCATATACACACATGGTTGAAAGCTCACTTTGATAAAATCTTAATTCTAATACAGCTGTGAGTAACGTTGCTGAAACAGGAGAACATACTGTAACTGTGTTCTCATAACATTACACTGTGTTTTGGTGCTGCGAGCATTCTATAAATAATATAGACTACCCAATAAATAATAGCTTAATGCCCCACAAACATTGATCCTGGTGGATTTTATGCATTTCATTTAACTGACAGTTAAGAAAACCACAGTCTATCTTCCCCAACACAAGACACTTTACACAGACCAGCAGTGTTACTTATCACACAAAGACTTCCTTATCTCTGTTTATCCTGTGTGTTTCAGTTGTTTAGACCACAGCCAGTGCCTGTCTGCTGTAAAATGTAGATAAAGCACATAATAATAACTTAAAATCTTAATTCTTCTTGAACTCTCTATTTTAAAACGCAATACATTAATAAAATACAGTTTAAACTGGGTAAACATGTTTCGTTTCATTCATTTGTCTGTTTAAGAACCTTACTTGTGATTGTCTGCAGTCTGTCTTACCGTTTCTCAGGCAGCACGGCAATCATTTACTGTAAGTTTAGTTCACATGCTGAAAACACAAACAATTAAGTGGTTTTAAATGCAATTGCTTTCCAACTTTGACTTCCACTCTTAGTTTGCAGACAGTGGAGAACGCGAGGAACTTACGGGAAGGTTTTAATCGTTCTGCACGGGAGAAATACTTAGGAGCCAGGAGCCCCTCAGAGTCACCGGGTGTCAGCAGTACTCCATTTTCGGACCAGTAGAACTCAATTCCATCTATAATAGAGAGACTTAAAAATAAAATAAGGGTCTACAAGACATTTGTTGAGTTGCAACTTGCGTTTTGTACCTGCAATAGCTTTAGGGACATCGATGTAGACGGCCAGATCACAATTCTGTCTCATGCCTGTCAAAACATACAGAATTCATTAAAGGAAATATCTTTCTGATGCATGCATTTTTTGCAGACCCATATTCAGGATACGAATGGGAAAATGTCATTATGATTAACACAGGTCTCTCGGTCAGTTTCCTGTTTTATTGATTTTTCTGTACGAAAATATATGAACACATTCACAACGAGGATTTCCTCACATTATACTGAACACTAGTGATTATTTTTTGAGCTGTCCCAAAAAACGATGTTTAATACTTTAGTATTAAACTGTAGCTACTCACGTTCAGTACAAGACAGACTCTGGCCCACAGGACAATTCCTGGATCTGCCCCCTCTTATCTGCACTCTGTCGGAGTGCTGTAACCTTTGTTTGCCGAAATTAGAATACCTTCAGAGAGGTGCTATCTGTTGTTCTTAGTCTAGGAAGCATAGTTATACAGCCTGCTCAACAATATGCTGACTATATGAATACTTCCGTAGTTTACGGTGGTGAGGCAAAAATAGGACTTGCAACGTTATACTGGGCACAGGCTTAATTATGCAGCGCATGCCATGCTGCGGTCGGCCGGTGTGAATTATAGGGCGTGTTGACATACTGACACAAAGCATCAACACATTGTCGTTCGAAAAGTTATTTAAGCGTCTGTTAAATAACTAAATGTAAACGCAACTGTGCGGCAGCCTCACCACTGATAACATGACTCTCTCCAGGAAGCCCGGGTGCCAGGTGAATATGTGTCCTCTTCATTCTGCTGAGGCCTTGACTGCGTATGGAGGACCAATGTTTCATGTAGGAGCCATGAACGGCCTCATGCGGACAGTCTGGTGCATTTGGCATTATTTTTCTCAACTCCAGGTTCTGAACCTGAACACAACATAACATCAGATAACATGTAAGTTGTATTGAGTGATGAATGTGGCAAGACGTCTTCAGCCACACAAACCTGTACAGAATGACCCTGATTGGCTCTGATTTGAAGACGTCCATTCTCAGGGTGGTTCTGCAGTTTAAAACGCTGCTTGTCATTCGTAGCCACCACTCTCTGGACATCTTCTAATGAAAATGAGCTGAACTGCTGATGAGCCAGAAGTTCATCTACAAAGAGAAATCCATCTGCACAAGAAAGCAGAAAGGAAATGAACTCAGTGGTCTTTAAATATCTCAAAATGGATAGGAACAAGAAACCTACTGACCTGAGCTCATGTGAAAGCCCATTTTAGAGGCACCATGTCTTAATACATAGGAGAGAGATTTGGATAGACGGACATCTCTGCTCTAAAAGAAACAAATCACAGTCACTCAATTGATAAGGAAGTACTTTAGTGTTTAAGCTGAAGAAACAGTATTAATACTCTGTGGTGGGGGTGTACACACCTCTATTCGGGGTCTATTTTCTCCACTTCGAACCTTTTCATTCCGAATACGTCGACTGTCCATTTTTAACGTGATTTACTGTAAAGAAAGTATTGTATAAACGCAGAGCTTACGTTGACTTCTACACGGAACGTAAACAGGGACGCACACGGCTTATTGTGCATTTCACCGCTAGAGGGACACCATGAGCAGGAATAGTAAAAGTATTCGGACATGTCTTCCAATTGTTGAATTTGGTGCTTTACACAGTCCCCTGTCTCGGGTGTAACAAAACAAAACATTTTGACGGTTGTATGTATGTGTATATATATATATATATATATATAGGGAGTGGTAGCTTAGTGGTTTGGGTGTTGGTTGGGGGTTCAAATCCCAGGTCCATTGAAGTTACCAATGTGTGTTCTTGAGCAAGACCCTTAACCCTCATTGCTCCAGGGTTCTGTATCAACCCTGTGTTCTGACCCCAACCAAGTTGGGAT
>JAOUQT010306072.1:0-15482 GCA_025769995.1 Xyliphius kryptos | reverse complement strand
ATAGAAACAATATCTATATATATATAGATAAATGTTACTAAATATCAATTTTAGAATTAACCATCTTATATAATTACACTGTTATCTGCATTCAGTCTTCAGGTCAGACCTTCTCATTATGTAATTTTTGTGATTCAGGTGTAATTGAGATCCTACTTTCAGGGGATCAGAGTCAGTACTCATGCTTGAATACATACTGGCAAGTTTGCCATGTCAGGGTGGGACCTGAATCTACAGTGGAGAGAGGGGGAGGCATAACAGCATCTGAGTCTTTCATTGCCATCATGCACTCAGCTCCAACCTTGTCTCCCCAAAGGCTTCAGACATCTACTCCCCAGGACGTTACCGCCTGCATGTGCCCTCACCACTCAAACTCCTCTTTGGATTTGCCAATTTGGAGGTGCCCAACTCTCTGGCTGGCACGATCGGCTTGCCCGGCCCACTTCACAATCTGCTTCCTCCTTATCTGGACTGGACAGAGCCAAAATATCACGTTGAAACACAATACGAATCGGAGATGGAATTTCAGACACAGAACAAGTTTTATTCACATTTTACATTACATAACTGTCACCAGCAGCCTGTTCCATGCTTTTCATATTGCCTCTTAATTCCTGAACATAGACGATTAGCGGAACCTCTGGCAGGTGCCTTAATTACCTTTCCCATGCCCCATGTTCTGCTTCCTCTTCCGAACGGCACATATTTCTTCACTCAGACACTCAGCCGGTTTACAGACCAAATGGCTCTGAGAACCTACTTGAAAAAAGTAACCAAGGTTCTTCAGACATTTAGGTGCATATTTTAGTCATCTGTACACTGTTGCAGTGATAGTTATTTATAATTTATAAGTAAATATAAAGTTTGTTGTCAGTTTCTTGTACTCTTGTTTCAGCATCAGTTTTATTTTCTGCATCTGTCCGTCCATCCATCCATTATCCTCTGCTTAATCCTACACTAGGGTTGCAGTGGGACATCCCCTTGCCAATCCAGGGGATAACGTTTCGAGGTGTTCTATATAGAATGTTCTATACTATGATAAAACGTATTTAAATCTGATGCCTGTGAGTGGTGTGCACGCCTCTGGACCAGTCCCTGTTCACTTCCATTGTCTGAAGAACGAACCAACCCTGAAATGGGAGCTAAAATTTTTAGTCTCTGTGGTGGAAACGTCAAAAAAGTTGTATTTCCTCCAGCAGTTCTACAATTGGTTTAATTTCTACAAGAATTGCACTGACCTTACATAATTTTGACCATTACTAAAAACACAAAAGTTGTATTTATTTACACATTGTGAGGAGTCAGTGAACCTATGCATAAGTGATTTTAAAAGACACGACTCTGCTTTCCAAGTGTGGGCAAACTTCTTCCACACACTAGCAAGGTCACCTCTATCATGACAGCTACCGACCTCGAAAGATGAGGGCTGGCATATGCTTCCTCTGAGAAGTCAGCCTTAAAGGCAGTTATCTTATCAAACTGCTGTTAGGGCAAAGTCATAGGATGCTTTAGATCTTGAGGAATGAAAAGGAATGATCATTTATCTTACCACAGCACCCAAAAGCTGGGTATTCATAAGGTTTCATTTCTGTAGATAATGCAACAATCTTAAAAAGAAAGTAGCTTTTAAAGCTTTTATGTTGCATGCCACAAAGAATGACTTGTCTCGTGACTGTTGAAAAATTACAGACTTATCCCAAACAATCTGTTTATTTTTTCCTAAACCCTAATTTTCCTTTAAAACATTTGTATTTAGTGTCCATCCATCCATCCATCCATCCATCCATCCATCCATCCATCCATTATCTTCTGCTTAATCCTAAAATAGGGATTGGGTCGCATGCCCATCCAGGGGAGAACGTTTCGGGCACTTATCAGACTGGGCCCAGTAATCATCACTGGGCACACACTTACACACACAGACTATATAAAGCAATTTTATAGCAGCCAATTCACCTTGAATCCATGGTTTGGACAGTGGGAGAAAATTGGAGAACGAGGAGGAAGCTCATGTGTACATTGAAACTCCATCCAGATCAGGATCTCCAAAGGGTGAACGTGCTTAATACTAGGACATTGTGCCCCCCCCCCATCCTGTATATGTTACTTCTCATTTTAAAAGGAAGCACAGCAATATGCAGTCAGATCTAAGGCCAATAAAAAAGGGTATTTGTTAAGTCTCTGGAGCTGGTATGACCATTATGTTGATCAACCAGTCGATTGCACAGTGCATGTTGGTAGATCGCTGTGGAACACTTAACAGGTTTGAGAAATGACAGACGCAAGTGACAGGCGAGTGGGTCTTTTAACTGCGTTTATGACAGCTTTTATTAAAGCACCGTGTCACAAACACTTATATGCACGCGCGCACACTATTCACAAGCCGACGCACGGTCACGTCCCCTGCTATCATCAGGTCTTGTTTAAAATGTGCTCTAAAATGTTAAACATGTCTGAAGAAATCGATGTGTTGACAGAAATTGCTTGTTCGATTTGGGCAAGACCGCCGTAGTACTGCTGTTTGGTGCATACATGGAAGAAGCTGAAGAAGATAATTCAGTTCTCCTGCTACATACAGATGACCAATCTGCTTTTGAAGACGAAATTTTTGTTCTGCAAACTTCAAATGAAGTCAAAGCCCCATGTTGGGCAGTTGTGGAACTTGCTGGCTGAAGAAAAGTATTCAAACATAAGAAAATGCAACATATTTCACAGCATTTTGGTTCAAACTTCTTGTCTGAATCCGACTTTTCCCGCATAAAAACAATTAAGTCCAGATATCGGTCCACCCTCACTGATGAGAATTGTAATTGTTATCAGCAGCTACCTACCAGACTCATAACACCTGGCTGACACCATTCAGTGCATATCATTATAATAATAGTGCTTTTTTAGTGGATTGTCTTGTATTGTTAATATTATCAACATAATGTGTGTAAAAAAGTTTAAACATTAAATCTTAAAAAAAGAATCCTGGTTAAATAATTAAAGCAGGGCAACAAACCCATGTAATTAACTGAAATGATTACCTGGTAGATTATGATGAGCTATCAACTGGAAAAAGTTGATCTCGAACCAGAAAGGTGTGGGCACACCTGCTTTAGAGATACATAATGCAACACTGCTAAGAATATTGACCTCATTATTTTATTAATAACATATTCCAGTGTAAATCAGACGATCCTCTGCATTTAAAAAGTTAAAGGCTTTAACTGGCAGTCAGATGTAGGTGAAATACAGGGAAAAAAGTTAACACAACTTGAATCCTGTAAGATCTGACAAGTAAAGTTCAGTAAATATCACGTCATAAAACTGAAAAGTCTGAAATGAACTATGTGAATATGCTACAAGAAGAATGGAATGGATTTTATGACCTGTTTGATTCCCCAATTTTTCAGAGCTAGTGTCAGTCCATAAATCACACTGTTCTCCTACTGTCTAGGACCAAGGTGAGGAGAATAATCGCCAAAACAAATGCCTGAAAAGTCTGCATTCCAGACGGCATTCCATCTATGTTCTGTAGTCTACACGCGATGGTTCAGATCTCTTCATTCATTACCTATAGTAAGGAATCTTGTATTTTACCATTTTAATTGCAAAAAATCAAGTAACAAGTTTGAAGGTAAGACAAAAGAAAACTTAATTAGTCCCACCATGAAGAAATTTACTTTGTTGACAGCAGCAAAAGGATGATATTGCACAAGTAGTATAAAGAAGTATTTTAAATATAATATTTAATTTATATTTTAAGTTATAATGGGCAATCATAAAAGTGATTTAAAAAAAAACATAAAATATAATAAAATATCAAACCCAAGCAGCAATGTGGGTTGGTGATTAGCACATTCACCTCTCAACGCAGGTTTGAATCCTGATCTGCGTGGAGTGTCCATGTTCTCCCCCTGCCCACATGGGTTTCCCCTGGGTTATTCGGTTTCCAAAAACATGGATTCAGGGTAAATTGGCTGCTCAGTATTGCCCTATATATTGTATGGCTGTCTGTTTGAGTGAGTGTGTGCCTAGAGATCAATTGGCACCTTGTCCTGTCACGAAACGTTCTCACCTGAATGGACAAGGGGAATAGTCTCTTGTATAGAATAAAGTGGAAGATAAAAAGATGAGATTCTTTTAATTGGGACACTTGTAGGCTTGTGGTTAAAAAAAACACCCTAATGATCTGACGGCACCTGGTTTGATTCCTGGTTCCACCAATTACCAAACTTGGCACATTTTTTCAATTGAACATGGCTACCAAGGAGTTAAACCTAGATTATATCCAGAGAAGAACACTGATACAAGGCACCCTTCCAAATATACACAATGCATGGGTTTCTTCCAGGTTCCATAATTTCCTCACACAGTCCAAAAACATGGTTTAGAGGAAATTGGTGCTCTGTCCTGGGTCTATCTGCCCAACGCCTTAAACTCTTTAGCTGTCAAGCTCACCATGTAATCCTGTGGTTGTCACTAAACTTGCAACGTATATCTGTGAGTTTTTTGCTTCGTTATATCCACATTAGGATCTACATACTTTATCTCTACTTAATTAAATAAACTTTGAAATAACTACATTCAAACCAAAAAATGCACTTCACCAGCAATCAATGAATATTCAACATTATTATACTGGTAGTACCAGTTACAGTAATTGACAATAATACACACCGCTGACCGATTCACATTTATATCAATGTGTGATATACATTAAATTATTTTAAATCGTGTACCATAAATTGAAATACCGATTACTAAAAACAGTAATCCGATTCCCAAAGAGTACTTAGCTTGTATCTTGTTTTTTAGCAACCAATGTTTATTTTTTAAAACCGGACTAGATCACGTCACACAAAACCAGTTTATAACTGATTTTCTTCAGAGAACACATTAATAAATCAAACCTTTTTTATTATAGTTTGTTGGTAACCATTTTTTTAAAAAGGCAATAAGTCACTTATTGTGCATTATTGAGAATAAATCATGGGAAGAAGGTTCGCTTCGCGTCGTGTTTAACAGCCCCTCTTTTCTATAATTTATTAACAATAAATTATATAAAAAATAATACAATAACACTTAATAAAACTTTATTGCTTTATTGAACTGTAGATGTGACCAATGTGTTTGGCTAAGTAAGTCAGAGATGGTGGGTGATTAATTTAATTCCTGGCTTTACTTTCTTGCAGTAGATCATAATGATTTTCGGAGCCTTCATAGTTTCATAGTGGTTTCCACATGATTTTTGCTATATAGTGTAGAGTTAAATTCATAAAAGCAAAATAGACTCTTTGAACACGTAAATCTATTACTGCATTAACCAACGCCCAAGCAGAAGAAATATAATGTGTCCACCATTCTCATTGGACATGTACATGTATTCTCATGTACTCGCTCTAATATAGTTACATAGAATAACCACTTGCCACTTGAATAACCAGAAATCTTGTCTTGTCACCCAAACGTTACAAAATGTACGAATACCCAAAACCTTTTTTTTTTGGCAAGAAACAGCTGTTCTAAACATTTATAGCTACGATTACTGTATGTACAAACAATGCTTCTTAATTTACTTATTTCTCCCGAGAGTCACAAATTGCAGGTGTGAATTTCCTCATCAGCATGGAGCGGAAGATTAGGCCACGTTGCGCTAGTTAAGTGTGAGCGCCGTGCTGCTCTCTGCTGCTTAGCGAGTGTGTAGGTGTGTGTGCGTGTGTGTGTGGTGTGTGTGGGGCACAGCTCAGTCAAGTGTGGAGATAAGAAGCGCGTCTCAGGCCTCAGTGGTGCTATGTGTGTGCGTTTATGTGTGTCTTGAGAGGATTAGCAAGGCCGGGGGCCGTGTAGGGGAGGGGGAACAAAACGCCTTGGGGGCAGAGATGCTCACAGGAGTGCGCACACACAAATAAACACACACACCAGATCAGCGGTTCAGTTTCCCATTAGTTCTCCTTAGTTTTGACTTGCTTCTGAATTATTTCCTGCGACTCCTTTTCACTCTGAGCTGATTATCACTACTCAACAATCTTGCTATAGCTGCTTACTAATTACTTAGAAGCTTGTTTAAATTTATTGATCGTGCCATCTGTTCTGACACATTGCATTGTGGTGAAGCTGGACTGGTGTGTGGGTATCGGTATAACTGCTAGCTCAAGCGACCCTGGCTCTGTCCTTGCCTCTGGTTATTGTTTAATGTTAGCATGTTCTCCCCATTATTTTCCTTTATTTTCTCAGATTCTCTCCAGCCCTCTTTGTTAAGCATGAGTTTGAAACCAGTATTAAGCCTGGGGTTTCATGAGGAGAAAATGGATTTACAGGTGTATCATTCCAGATCTGGAGTTTGAGGCTGATGGTCACAAACCTGTGCACCAGCTTAATGATTTTGTTAATTAGAGGGGAAAGTTCAACACCTACATCCAGTGGATTCAGAGAATAATGCAATTAATGGACCAGTTATGCATAGTTTAAAAAAAAAGAATTAAGGTCAATTAAAAAAATGTATCCACAGTAACTTATCATTATTTCATTAATTTCTCTGGATCCCGTGCAAGAAACAATGGAATATCATCGATCTATCAATCCATCCATTATCTACCGCTAAACCCTTTACTAAGAACTAGAGTTGCGGGGGTTTTCCCATGCCCATCCATGGGAGAACGTTTCGGGTATCGATACACCCAGGACAGGGCACCAATTGATGACTGGGAACACACTCACAAACAGAAACACACGCTAATATAGGGGCAATTTAGAGCCAATTTACTTTAAATCCATGTTTTTGGATTGTGGGAGGAAATTTGAGAACCTGTAGGAAACCTATGCTTGCACCTCATACTACGGTCGTAAAGGGTTCCTCATCCCCATAAACGGGAGAACTTTTCAGATCCTGGGCAGATACACCCAGGACAGGGTGCTATCACTGGACATTCACTCACACACAGTCACACTATACGGGGGGAACGTTTGTCCAGCTGAAAAATTGAACCTGGAGGTAAACATGCAAACCACTACTAAGTGATTATTTTTGTCTGCACTTTGTTGTTTTGTTTTTGTGTTCTGCGTTGGCATATTGTCGTTTAGTTTCAGTATGTAGTAGTATATGGCTAAAATAAAGGCCATTAGAAGTTGAGCCATAGTTGTCCTGTGACTCTCCCATTTCCATTTTAGCTGTTTGTCTTAAAAACTCTAAAAAGCTATGTTCACATTAATTAATGTTAATTTAAAACAATGTTAAGATTTCTTCGGGTGAGTGCATTAGTTTGGCTTTAGGATAAAACCTCCAAAAGCTACATATCACATAACCATTTACATACACTGGGCACAATCCACCTGTGTAAACAAGGTAGTGCTGGACAACCTTATGTGTGCAAAAACCGCTTAATTAATAACATGTTCGCTGTGCATGTAAGGAGTTATAACTTTATAAAATGCAGAATATAAATACACAGCAGCTGCTAGCAAAGACGACAAGGTCAGCATCGCTCATGATTCGTTATCCATGTTGTGTAACGCCATATGCTTTCTTCTAGAACCTGCTCATGTAATGGGCGCATATTAAATTAGGGAAGGATATTCGTGACTGATGAGATCCAATCAGGCAGTGGGTGTCTGCATATATTTAATGGTGCTCCACTAACTAAAGTTTGCAATATGTTTTAATAATCATAACAGGACCAAGAACTCGTAGATGTGTGTGTAGCCAAACTTTAAAACCCTGGTACCTGGTACCTTGCTGGGCTCGTATGAGACTTTCTACACACATGGATGACTAAGTTTTTACAAAAGCTTTACTAAATGAAGGAACACATTAAGTTTACAAGGGCGAAAAAATGGCTTAGTTATTAGCATGTTCACCTCTTAGGTTCAAATCCCTATCTGGATGGACTTTCCGTGTTCTCTTCATGTCTGTGTGCGTTTCCTCTGGGCTTTGTAAATCCAAAAACATGGATTTACTAAATTGGCTTTCTATGTTTCTCCTATAGAAAATTGTTTGTGTGTGTGTTTGTGTGTCCAGCGATAGATTGGCAACCTGTCCTGGGTGTATCTGCTCAGCATCTGTTAATGTACTTCCCTTGAAGGGCATGAGAAACCCCCTCGCAACCCGAGCATAGGATTAAGCAAAAGATATTGGATGATAATAATGACAGCCAATTTTACGTTCCGGACCCGTGAAGAACATGGAAACATATTGGGGTTCCAACCTGGATCCCCAGTGGGGGCAGGTATTTGTGCTAACCACTAAGCCACCATGCCACCTGATGAATAGCCAATAATGCTATAAATGTTTTTGGGAGTGGGTGTGCAAGTGAACTAATTTATTTAGGGTACTGTTATTACAAACAGAGGATTTTGTCCTTCACAATAACCTATTCGTGCAGTGAAACACACACAAACACACTAGTGAAGTGAGCACATGTGCCTGGAGCGGTGGGCAGCCCTGTACACTGCTCCCAGAAAACAATTGGGGTCATGTGGCTTGCCCAAGGGCACTTCAGCCATAGTACTTAATGGGACCGGGAATCGAACAGGGAACCTTAAGGTTACAAAACTGGTGCCTTAACCGCAACCCTACGACTGACCTGTGCATAGTTCCTGTCAACTTGTAAATATATTTATATTGTTAAAACCATTTAAAGTTTAATGTTTTGTAATTTGTTTCCAGTTTTGCTATTTAAATAATTTGAGTGGCAACCATGTACCTCCCACCGACTATCCACATCACTGCAAACTTAATAAAGTCAATAAAACCATACAAAAAATTAAGATCCTGAAGCTGCAGAACACCAATGTTATCTCCTGTCCCACCACAGATCCTAATGTAAATATTACAGTTGCGCAGCTTCCGCAAACTGAGCCTTAGCATACACACGGTCACAGGCATGTAGACACACGCCCTCAGCACGCTTCTCAATTAGAGTCTTGGCAGTCTCTGGGCTATCCCATAATCCTCTTTGATGTCAGGAGTAGAGGTCAAATAAGGGTCATTGCCAGGGCAAATACACACACAACATACGCTTGCACGCACATGGAAGCAAACACTGAAGATTTATTACACACGCACTTCATGTGACCGAGCAAAGCTGTTTTTTCTTTTCATGACCTCTCTTTCTTTTCTTCTTGTTCTCTTTCTATCTCACTCTCTCTCTTTCATTGACACACTCTCTCTCTCTCTCCTGAACATCTGTGTGCAATTGAAACAGTGCATAAATTATTCTTCAGAAGTGCCACGTCTTTCTCACTCACCCTTTTCTTTTTCTCCTGCTTGCATTCTCTTACTTTCTCACACTCTGTCTAAGACAACACACTGCTTTTGTTAGTGTGCACATTCATACGGGCATCTACAATATCAACAAACCTACAGGCTGTGCTTACTCCCCGCTGCCCCAACCCCATGATGCATCACTTTCCATATGTCACTAGATAGGGAAATGTAATTCATATTCACATTTGTGATATGCACCGCATAGCATTTCGTCACACCTTCAGTAAAACCCATGGTGTGGTGCAGGTTCACCTATTCCACTGTGGTAGCATATGTGACTTGTATTACAGCTTCTTGTGAATTTACACTTGACCACATTGAAGCTTTGGGTCATTTATTTTAAAGATAACCATGGGAACTGCAAAATATGTAAATATAACTGCAGATTATTCATTCATTATCTTCCGCCTAATCATTTATGAGGGTCACGGTGGGCTTCCCCATGCCCATCTAGGGGAGAACGTCTCGGGCGCTGGACAGATACACCCCGGATAGGGCGAACACGGGGAGAACATGGACTCTTCACCAAAATAGGGAATTGAACTGGGAACTGGCAAACATGCTAACCACTAAACCACTGTGTTGCCTTAACTGCAGTTTATATACCTGAAAAATACTATAACTAAATAAAAACAATTCTAAAAATCAAATAACATATGTAAGCAGTAATTCTAACCTGTTTTTTACTTCAACATCTTTACATGTCAATAATTTGATCAAAACATATAAAATGAATTATATGCGTTGAAAAAAAAACACGTGTTAGCATAATGTTAGCGTAAAGGCAAATATCAACCTTAAAAAACGTATTGCTGTGCCAGACAAGACTAAAAACATCAACATGTGCTTCTTTATAATAATTGTAACTTTAATTTCAAAGTACATTACTGACTAGAAAGGTGGATTGGGATGTGGCTAGCATTAAACTTTTGCTAACAGATGGAAGCACATGGCTAAAGACAGAGACTTACTCTGAATCTTGGGTGAGCATTAGATTAGCCGCACTGCTTCATGTTAGCATAGATCTTTCTGAGTAAAAAAAATATTTTTATGCTGCCAAATTTTCACCTGGCTAAATATCTAGCGGTTTATTTTGAGAGATTCTTTTTCACACCCTAAACGACATTACTAATAATAAAGAGAGGAAAACAAATGAACTCTCAACATGTTTGTTTCCTTAGAGTTATTAAGGTAAACCATGACTGTCTTTAGAATGACTGTCTTTAGAATAAAAATGTAAACGTTATTGTCACTATTGAGTCTGTCAGTGGCAAAAAGTGCTATTGAATGTGCTTTTGAATGCAGATGTTTTGTTTTGGTGTACAGTCATCTATCTATTTGTTGGTCTTAAACATTTTAGATACATTTAAATTTCAAGTTTAAAGCTTATGAAAACTTGCTTTGTTATTAATTCCTGGAGTGTAAACTAGTCCCCTTAAAACCACTGAACAGATATTACGTACTTATATAGTCTCCTGGTCATTTATGGTCATGTCATCAGCTGAGATCCTGATTCCTTGATGAAACCTTTGTGTTGCATCACACTGGAACGTTGTAAATCTATAAAGTGTAGCAGTTTCAAAACACAAGATAATGACACTGGGGTTGTTTTATTGGCTTATCATCCCTTTATTTATGATCAGTGCAAATGTAATGGACACTAATGCTTGAAGAGATGCAAGCAGGACTTTTATTTAAGTGTAAATCAGTAGGCATGCTAGTATACTGTACCTCTGCAAAATGTGCATCTTCGTGTGTGTGTGTGTGTGTGTGTGTGTGTGTGTACATGAGCAATGTGCCAGCTAGCATCTGAGTCTGCGTTACTTCCTCTGTGAGCAGCCCAAGACTAACAGCACAGCCCAGGTGATGAATATTTAACAGTTTTCTGGGTGTTGTGTGTGT
Organism: Xyliphius kryptos; assembly: GCA_025769995.1. Lineage (NCBI taxonomy): Eukaryota > Metazoa > Chordata > Actinopteri > Siluriformes > Aspredinidae > Xyliphius > Xyliphius kryptos. The sequence goes on along the minus strand of JAOUQT010306072.1, from coordinate 4,330 downwards.
GTGTGCACATGCGCACACATGCGTATATGTGCACACTCAGTGGCTAAAATCATTTATTAATGCCGACTGAGGGAGAGATGAATAGATCGGCTGTGTACACAGCACCAGAGCAGGGTGCATTTCGGCTCAGCTCACACCGTGCGAGTGTGTTTTAACGTGTGCCAGTTTGGGCAGCCGTACATGCTCCACTGTGCACCTTTGTCTGTGTTAGTTGCCCTATGTCTGGATGTGTGTGTGTGTGCATCGTTGAAAAGGCATTGCCATTTATAGGCACGTATCCATTATTTATCATTTTTTTACGAGCATTGATGAAAAATGGTCTGTCCCTAAGTAACCGGGTCCCACCAAACACATAGACACAGCACATACACACTGTTTGTACACATATCCTTCATCCTTGTATCCCACCCAAGCAGCCATCCGCACAAACTTTCTGGAAGCTTGCATGATGTTTGTACAAAGACCTTCTGCTTAGTGAAACATTATAAAGGTTTTTTTTAATGCTGGCATTTAAAACATGGCATTTTCTGAATGTATGAATCTGTAGTTCTATCATTAATATTCTACAGCTTTCACAGAATTAATCATAAAAAATGTTCACAAACATATGGACATACACTCCTCCTGTGAAGAAGTGTGATGTGTGTCATATATTCGGTTTCCCATAAAACAGGTACCCTGCTTTAGGTTTAGACTGTTGACAGCTTAAAGCTTCCATTGACACTTCCATTGACGGTTTTATGTCTTTCTTATTATTTAATTAAACTAACCCATAAAAATCTCAGTTTCATGCCTAGAGTTGATCTACGTGATCATTTAATATGGTTTCATTTTTTTCTTTTTGGCGTACACTCATTCTGTTCTGTGGTATAACGGCAACACTTAGCCATACTGCTCTACAGTAGAGCGGGGCTTTCCCTTTATTCACCTCCGTGATGGTGTGTGTCTGTGAGAGAGATGAAGTGACAGTCATTTCAAAACTTAGAGAAGCTGATGAGCAAGAGTAAAAGTGAGAAAGTAGGAATGTGTGCAGATACTTCTCAAGAAAAAAATGAACTGATGGTGAGAGATTTGGTTGCTGATTAGAGTGTTTGTCGGTTTGTGCTTGTAATTATTGCTGTATGTGGACGTTTCCTTTAATAGGAAAAAAAAACTTTATATAAGGAAGCATTTTACTATCTTCTATAGAAAATCGGAATTATGGAATAACCAGTGACAAAATAGATGACCCCTTCAAGTAAAGGCAAAATGTTGTTACTTTTTGAAGGTGAGGACCTGAAAGATTTATATCCATTATGTCAGAAGCACCATAATTATCATTGATTGAAAAGAAACATATGGCTTGTACATTGTTTTCCCTTGAACCTATAGAAACCTATATATTTACTCAATCAGACCCATTAGCTTTCGACTTATCAACTCATGATTTTCATAACTTGTCACTGGTTGTGGAAACTGAGGTGAACTAGGGGGCTGCACAGGATTTTACATCTCGGTGGTTTATTTGAGCCTCAGCTCAGTCAATACTGGGTAAAACAGTATTCATTTTACAACGCAATGCAATACAGAAAAGTTTCAGTGGAAGTTTTACGACAAAAAACAATGGAAGACAGTAACTGAAACATAAAAAAACTCATGTGCCTTACAAAAGTTAAATTTCACCTATTTCCAAGAATATAGTTTCATTTTGGACCAAAGCATACACATTTAAAGTGTTTTAATAATAGATTTTTTGCATTTTAACAAGAAAATCAGACGACTAGGCTGAATTCTTCCGTTTCAAAAGATACAGACAAATTACGAACAAAATGTATTCAAATGTTTAGGTAAAAAGAAAAAAATATGGTTTTTAACATTTTAAATTGGGTATTTTATGACATTGACTTCAGAAAGCTATTCACATTAAATGCTCAATCTTAAAGTCTCAGTCCAGACAGAGAAAACATACTATTTATTGCAAATAATTTAATGGAAATGAATATTTGAATGGGGGCAGCATGGTGGCTTAATGGTTAGCATGTCCACCTCTCAGTATTGGGGTTCCTGGTTCAAATCCCAATCTTGGTGTAGTTTCCATGTTCTCCCCGTCTCCGCTTGGGTTGTCTTCGGGTTCTCCAGTGTCCTCCCACAGTCCAAAAGCATGGATTTGTGGTAAATTGGCTGCTCTAAATGAAACACCCCTCCACCGGACTCTATACCTAGTATATGATTGAGTGCAAGATAATGAGATGAGATGAATATTTGATGGCATAATGGTCTATTGAGTAGTGATGTCACTGCACAGCTCCAGGGCAGATGTTGGATGTAAGGCGAATTTTAGGTATGTTCTATTTGTGATACAACCACCAGGTAGGACCCACATTGAAAATGTCCCGTGTCTTTTTTGTGTGGACTGTGCATTTTGTCCTCATGTCTGCAGAGGTCTCTACAATAGTTCCCATTTCTTCAAAATCTCCAAAACATGCAAGTCTGATGAACCAAAGATACTAAATTGTCCATAGGTGTAAACGTGTTTGTCTGTGTCTGCCCTGTGAAAGATTGTTTACTTATTCAGGATGCTTTCATGCTTTACCACCAATAAGCTCCAGAAACCCTGTCAACCTCAAAACTAAGAAAGTGGGAACCATCTGATGGACATAACACTGCTTTAAATAAAAAAGAGAAGAAGACATGGAGCCTTAAAGTTTTAATAAGTGCGATTCAGTGTAGAGTAGATATACTCATAAAAATATGGAAGAGTACAATTTTCAGGCCATTTTTTTCTTCTTTGTTGTGTTTCAGTCATGTCTAAAAACAAGAAGCCTCTATGTAGAGGCCGCTAAACCCGTGGTATTGACATTGACTGAGTAAGTGCTTGTGTTGGGAAAGAGATCTGCCCTCCACACGTGCTTGAGCAGTGACTGAGTCAGACGAGCCTCCTGGCTCTGATTGGTCGTTTTAATTTGGGCAAAATGGTTTCTTGAAAATAAGAAGCAATAGGCAAAGACGAAGGAACCTCTTTTTTTGCAGATTAGTTCTCTTGTACTGCTGATTAGATTCAAAAGTTTTGCTAGACATGATGAAAATCTTTTTTTGACAGTTTAACTTCTACAGCATTATAGAAGATGCCTAGAAATAAACTGGGCTTAATAAAATCGAAAAAATAGCATTACAATAATTTAATTGACACAGTTAGTGCAATACATATAAGACTTTTTGTCACAATTCACTTTGACATAATTTCAGGCTGGGAAATTGTTATTGACCTGACCACTTGGAAATTTCATCAGATACCTCTATTGTATTGCAACTATCATAATCTCACATGTAATGATAACATGATATATGAGTTTATCAGACAATATACTGAAAAAAATCTTTAATTTGGAATGCTGGGATTTATTCCTCTAGGAGTGATGGCCGTGAGATGCTGAAACTGTTTGTGTCAGCGTTTTGTTGAGGATGTAGTGGTGGACAAAAAGGTTTGGCTTTTTCGTCAATCTTCTTATTCTTGTTGTAAGTTTTCAGTGTGGTTGAGATTAAGTCTGTGTGTGAGCCACTGATGTCGGCCTCACACCACGTGTTTCTGAACCTTCCTTTGTGAACAGAAGCGGTCATGCTGGTTCACTCTTGCATATGTTATAAATTAACCACTTAATATAAATGTGAAGGTTGAAGAACGTGCGATGTTTCTACATAAATATGATCATCTGATTAAAAAAAATTTAGTTAAAACCTAATATTATGGTATATAATGTTATAAGAATAGGGTGGCTTGATGGTTAGCATGTCCACCTCTCAGTATTGAGGTTCCTGGTTCAAATCCCAATCTGGGTGGTGTTTCCATGTTCTCCCCCTCTCTGCTTGGGTTTTCTCTGGGTTATCCAGTTTCCTCCAACATTCCAAAAGCATGGATTCAAGGCAAATTGGTTGCTTTAAATCACTTTTTAAATTGCTCCTTTATGGTGGGTTTGTGGGAGACTGAGTGAGTGTGTGTTTAGCGAAAAATTGGTGCCCTGTTCTGGGTGTATCCTCCTTGTCTTGAAACATTGTCCCCTAAATGATAACAGGAAACTACTTTGCAAACTTACTACAGTGATTAAGCTCCCATGAGACCTTTACTGTAACATACAGGCAGGACACGCAGACCTTTAGTCCAACAAAAAGTAAGGTTTTCTTCATCAGAATCATGTGTTGGATCAACAATAGTTCATTTGACAGAGTGTAATCAATAAAATACCTAGATTAAAAAGTGCTCGAAGGTCATCTCTATAGCATTTTGTTAGAGTTGAGAATGGCTTTGAACACCTTCCTGTATACAGATTCTACAACACTAGAGCAGGAATCTATC
>JAOUQT010306063.1:0-15484 GCA_025769995.1 Xyliphius kryptos | reverse complement strand
ACCCTTAACCCTCATTGCTCCAGGGTCCTGTATCAACCCTGTGTTCTGACCCCAACCAAGTTGGGATACCTGTAAGTTGCTTTGGGTAAAGCATCTGCTAAATAACTAAATGTAAACGAAATGTAAATTGTCACACATGTATAAGTATGCAGGATCCTAAAAAGTTTAAACCCACCTAAAGGAATATAATAAAACATTTAAACAATCCAAAGGTGGGAAAAGTCATTAACCCCTCTTGCTCCAAGGGTGCTGCATCATGGCTGACCCTGAATACTAACTCCAAAAATTAAGCAGGGATGATTGTAAGTCACTTCAGATAAAAGCATCTGCAAATTGACCAAGTGCACTATAGTGTAAATCATTGGACAGAAAATACTATGAACTAGGTAAACTTCAGAAGAAATACATTACTGCTCTGTATTCCTGAAGTGGGAATTGAATGAATGGCTGCACAGATATAACAAGGTGAATTAAACATCAAATCCAATGCCTTATGAGAAAATGATAAGCATGAGTACAACAGCTCAGAATCATTTTATATCACCATATTTTTTTTAATCCTGGAGGCCCTGAACTTATTCCCGCTTCTTCTTCTTCTTGATTCTAACACACCCAATCCAAGTAATCAGCTCATTTGCAACCTATTCATTAAATTAAAGCAGAAAACAATGCAGGGTTTTAGGCCTCTAGGACTTCTAGAAGTGACGCTTTTCCTGTTTCATGGAATTTTAGGCAGCTCATTTAAAACAAGCAGCTATGTTTCCAGGTAAAATGAAGCCATAAACCAGACATCTTTAGGGTTAGTGCTCAATCATTAAGAAGTAAAGTCAAGTTGGAACTGGAAATGTGTTCTATTTTTGGAACACTAACAGGAGCCCTTAACTGCTTGCAAATACCCAGACAATAAATTATGCTTATTATAATTATTTTAACACCAGGTACTACTTACTTGAAATGTAATTCTCTCTCAATAGACGCATAATAAAAGCTTAACAGTCCTGCCACGGGCATTAACATGTAGTAGCTTGCTGACAGCCTGTCAGACTTTCTTAGCTGTGAAACAGAAGTTACAGGAATTGTTGAGTACTGCTTAGCAACTGTCTAGCTCGTGCTTGTATTGGCACTTCTTCGTTTCTCCCGGCTAACAGGCAAGATATAAGACTGCACTTATTCTCCCCAGGCTGAGCAATTATTGCTGAGCTGTCTGCATGATCTATCCTTCTTCATCGTCTTGGTCATGCCGTGGAGAACATGACCTTCCTCTCATAAACAGCAGGCAAATTTGTAAAATGCAAATGAAAACAGTCTCTGTGAAAACCTATTAAACTAAAGAAACCTTAATGGAAATGTCGATTTACATTTACATTTGCACTTCGAACACGCCCTCATCAAAAGTAACAGTCAAGAGATGATTTAATCTAAACATGCTATGGTCCATAAACTTGCTCAGTTTGCTTCACAGTGACAGCCTGGAAATACCAAAGACTTAAACCCTCAACCACTTACATCAACAGTCAGCTACACCTTGCTCACTTTGCTACAATTGGCCCTTAGCTCCACATCTGTTACGTGTTAAATTTGAATTAGTGCTGCCTCGAATGTTTTATGTCGATGCTAAAAATACCTCGACGTCAATATTTTAAGTCAACGCATCAGTTCTGTTTTTATTTTTAGCATTTATTAATGTTGCATTTTGATTTTTTAAATGCGCCTGTTTAAAGATATGTTTTTCCTCAACGCACGTGAGTAACATCAATAAGTCTCAAGTCATTGGTCAGCCCCACTAAAAAGATAGCAGCAGCAGCAGCGAAGGCAAAACACGAGTAGTAAAAGTAGATCAAAAGCAATTAAAGTATGGAGTTACTTCAAATTGACTGAAGACAAAAAGTTATTTGTACACGTTGCAATTATTTAATGGCATATCATAGCAACACCAGTGCAATGCATGAACACCTTAAACAGAAGCACGCAAGCGCTCTTCAACCAAAGCCATCATAAGTGTTCTCATTTGTGTTCTTTCCATTAAAAGTGACGGCTACCTTAGAATTTTAATTAAATAAGTGGCTGTTTGAGTAAATGTTTAAATTAGATCCTGGGCTTATTCTGTGTCATTGGTAGTTGGACATTATGAGACAGACAGAGGAGTCCCTTATCAGTTTAATTTTTGCTGTTATTTGTGTATGGAGTCATACACAACAAATATAGTTTTAATCATTCAGATTAGCACGGCCACAGAGACTTCAACTTTGTTTAATAAGGAAAACTTTCATTTATACATTATCTTCTGCTTAATCCTCTACAAGGATCACGGTGGGATTCCCCATGCCCAACCAGGGGAGCTGGGCAGATACACCCAGGACAGGGCGCCAATCCATTGCTGGGTACACACTTACTCACACACACAGCCACACACTATACGGGGCAATTTAGAAAATTCAATTTACCTTGAATCCATATTTTTGTAATAAGGGAGGAAACCGGAGAACCAGGAGGAAACCCATGCAGACACTGGGAGAACATGGAAACTCCAACTAGTTTGGGGTTGGAACCGGGAATTCCCAGTGCTGAGAGGCAAATGTGCTTGAAAAACTTGAATTTGATAAAGGGTTTAATAGAAATGTGGCTTTCTTTGCAAGTTACACGACTGTTTGAAGAAGCCCTCTTTTATGTTTGTTACTATGCTGGAGAGTAAGGTTTTCCAGTTTGTTTTCAAAATAAAATGAGATTATAAGTTATTTTCTATGAACAAAAAAATTATCATTTAGACTAGTCAACTGATCAATAAAATACTTGTAACGCTGTCTGGTTCAGCAGCGATTAGGCGATCTGTATGTTTGTGGTTTTTGTTTTGCTGTCGTAGACGGTCGACAGGAAAAAGACCCAATCGATTCCTGTTCCATCAGTAGGCGGGACTCTGAAACACCAATCGATCGTGGACCTGCGTGAACGACTGCCCAATCACCATGGGACATTTACAAACTGAGGCGGGGCTTTGCCTTGAAGGGACGTCACTTGCGCATCTACGAGCGGCTTTCAGCTCAGAACCGCATTCACGAGACCTGTGGGCTTGTGTGCGTACCTGGTGTTAGCGATTGTTTGTGGTGTTAGCGATCGGGTGTAGGTTGTGTAGCAGGTAGGTTGTGTACCCGAATCCGCTGTTGTCATTTACCTATTTAGGCAGTTTTATAACCATCCTATAGTTTTAGTACCACCTTTTAAAAATATCACGGCTCTCCTCCTGTACTGGGTCGTAACACACTCGATAATTGAATTGATATAAAAATATTAGTTTTTCTAATCCTATTATTTTCAAAACTGGGTTTAAGCAGAAATTGTGGTAAACAATAACAATGATAATAATAAAAACCTTATCTTGTTATGAGAAGAAAAGATTGAGGACACAACTATTTAATGAAGAAAATGAATCATTCGCTGAAGACTTACTGAGAAACAGCAGATCTGAAAATAAAAACCTGGCAGGTCAGCTCGTCTTTAACACTTTCTCTACATTATTTTATTTCTTTACATACATTTCAGTTGATTTTATAACCCTTCAACCTGAAATCTATTTTCATGCAATGCACCAACAAATATTTTTTTTAAAAGCTGCTGTAGGTAAAAAATTGCTTGGTGGAACATTTTCTAAGTAAAAAATGCAAACAGGTTTCAGAATAAAATCTAATTAAATTAGTCGAAGCTTTAAATCCAGAGGACAATGGGATTGGAACCATAGAAAAATTATTTCAAAAAGTAAGACCATAGTATAGTATAGTTTGACCATATAGATTGTGTATAAAGTTAAACAAACTTAGTTTTCTTAAAAAGACGACATGGCCAGAGAGAAAGAAAAAAAGTTGTGTGCCAGAAAATGTTGCGTGTGTATGAAATGGTGCAAATACAGCCTTGGTGGTTGATCCGACACATTTGTTGCTCCATGACTTGGAACAGGGTGCCTTTTTTGACCTACTTATTTTAACTTAGCTCTAACGGACATTAGAAATCTGGGGGATGGACCTGTGAGACCAAACGTTACATATCCTATCCTAAGATCGGGCAATAAAGTGCTAGCCTTTGCCAAGCAAACTCACAAAGCTTTCTGCACCTCTCCTATAACATGCTGGAAGCAATGGTGAAGTGTTTGATGTATTTCAGGGAGGAGTTTTTTTTTTTTTTTAGAAAAAATAAAAAATAAAAAAAGAGCTTCTAAATTGCTGTGTTGCCCCTTCCAGCACTCAAAGAGCATGTTCAGGTAAACAGCAGGGGATATCAGAGGAAACATATCAGCGCCGGTTTATTAATAAAGAACGGGAAACTCCACAAGAAAAAACGATGGCCGGCATGTAAGTGCTCCTGAACCCGGTTTGTAAAAGTTTGATTCATTATGTTGTCAAGTTTGACTCATTAGTGGTGCAATCAAGCTATGTAAAAAATAAAGACGTTTATTCACCTGTTCTGAACTGATCTGCAATCATCTGAAATGTTCATATAAAGTACAGAACAGCATGTATCTGTGTATTTAACTATTGATATGGCTGTTCGAAAATCCAGTTTCAATTCACAATGTTTTAGTTTTTTAAAACAAAATCTGAAAAGAGTGCACACACCGATGCATTCAGACCTTTTTTTATGTAACGTTGTAAATAAAGGGTTTCACATAACTGAAAAAAACAAGGTTTACAGTCAAATGAAGACACTATTAGAAGTGAAGACTCAAGAACCCAATTATGTTAGATTTACATGAAGCGTCTTGCATTGCTAGGACACGGCATAAACGTTATTTCATGATGTTTTATTCATTCAGGTATTCCTTTTGTTTTCCTGTTCACATATTAAAGCTGAGGTCGATCTTCACTTTTCAGTGCTCGTGGTATTACAAAATCGTGTGCAGTGATTTATGTCAAACCTTTGGTTTTACTGATTTTCTAGGTTTGATGAAAGAGAACACATCCTTTAAGCTTCCACACATAATACTGCATAGATACCATTCAGTTACTGAATTGAAAAAATGTGGCCTGTATAAAAGTAATGAATGGGTATTTTATGCTTTACTTTTTCAATATGTACAATTTAGCTTTAAAATAGAAATGGTCGATACTGTTGAAAAAAAAAAGTCATATATAAATACTGAATGTTCTCTACAGAGGATGTGAACTCATCGCCACCTAGAATCACTAAGCTGCAAACATGCGCATTTAAGCAGAGGCTCAAACGAAAGAATAAACCTATTTTATAAGACCTATGGCTTATTATTTTTACGCATTTGCTGATTATTTGAATTCCCTGTGCATGGAGCAGATGTGACTGTAGGTTTCTCCTTTTACCTTCTTTATAATGAAAGATTTAGTTTGCTAAGACCTTCTTTGAAAACCTAAACATATTGCAGAGTAATAAAAACAGAAAACTGGACAGAACGTATGTTTCAGAACAGTAAAAAAAAAAATCATATTATAAACTTGTAGTCTTTTAATGTTCCTGTTTATGTAAAATCTTATTTTTAAATAAGAATATTCAATGTGTTTTGTTTTGCCAATAATTCTAATTGTAGGAGTAGTTTTTGCCTTAGAACATTGCAAAAAGTACACCAAAAGTAATGAGTATATCATATATATATACACACATATGTATGTATCTATATATATATATATATATATATACTGTATATACATACATATACACACAGTTTGTAGAAAGTCTCCAGCATTACTTGATTACATGCTGTTATCAAGCAAGATTTCAATTAACAAAAGTGGTCAGTTCCCAAATGTATTTTTTATAAAGAATTTTAGCTGTAAAACCATTTGTGACACAATGCAGCATTAGCATTGTTGCTACGCTACATAAGGCTAAGGAGCCTACACGTTAGGGTCCTACACTAAAATGCCTTTTCCATTTTTCACTTCAGCATAAGACTGATAATCAGGTTTGGCTCAGTTCTAGTGACTTATAGTGATTGACTCATTTGCAAATGCATACACATTCCTGTCTATAATTTAAAAAAAAAAAAATGTAAAAACGTATTAAAAGAATCGACACTTTCTTAAAACGTTTCTTTAATACAACTGGTAGCTGGTCCTAAGTGTGTGTGTGTGTGTGTATATAATGATTAGTCTGTGGAAACTGTTTAATATCAGGTTTTACGTCTATAAGCATTTCATCATTGATAAATAATGTTTAACAAATGACAACCAAGCGTACAAGCTATTAAAACTGATACTAAACAATAAACAAGGCCTACCTGTGTGGGCACCAGGACGGGCGGGTACGCCAGCTTGTGATGGCGATACATCCAGAAGGAAAGGAGGGCGATGGCAGCAATGCAGATGATTGGCACCAGTGAATACAGAAGGGTACTGAAGAGTGGAGGCTTCTGTGTAAATGGGTTGGATGTAGCTAGAAAACACAGGAAACCAGGAGAATGCATTTTTGTGTAAATAAGAGATCACTGATTCAAAACCAGTTCTGAATCGTTTTCATTGATTCTAAATTTAATAACTTCTGGCTGTAATAATGTAGCTACTAAATATGTTGTTGTCTTTGAAACAGCCCATGTTAAGCCAAGCCTAGTGATCCTGCATGCTTAAAGTCAAATCAACAATATTTTAACGGTGTAAAGCCTCCACACAAATGGATAAAGTCTACAGAATTCATTAAAGAAGGAAAGATTTGGTAACCAGGCATTGCACAAATGTGGAATAATGAGGCAGACAGGAAGCAGCAGTAGCTGTGCATCTCTGATTTCTCACAGACACCTCTAGAGATGGGAGCAGGAGCACAAGTTGCAAACTTGTTAATTAGCACAATAGCAAGAACTGTTCTACCCTACTGAGCTCAAGTGTTTGAACCAAAATCAAACAAAATGAAAAATCTCAGCAAGCCTGTGTGCCTTCTTTTTAATAAACAAAACAAAATGCAGTGTTTCCACTTTGCGGTTCTACCACCCCGTTCCTATCATTAGAGGACTCCACTGGGCTGCGAGGAAAGCAAGCAGGCCCTTTAGGATCTGCGCCGATAAAGTGCTGATTTTTTACATTTGAACAGGCTTTCTATTTCATGTACACACAAGTGCTGTGTTCACTCTCCTCAAAATGGTCCTTTTTATCTTGTTAAGTCTAGATTAGGGAAACCATAAAGGCCTCCTGTGTATCAAGGAGCGTGCACATGCCGTGCTTAAGATAGGACTGAGTCTCTGTAATTGCTCTCCTGCTCGTGCCATCTTAACCACGGCTAGTACTCGCTGCGGGGGAGAGTAATCTCTGAACCAAACTGGTGTTCAGATGGTGTGCTGCCCCAGTTCCCCTCCCCCATGTCCTCTCTGTGATAGCATGAACACACATCAAGCTTTACACACTCCAGATTACACCATGTGATCTCACCCTCTCCGTATGTACTGTACTGTTCTGACCCACTGCTGCTTTCAAAGCCACAAACCTGTGCATGTTTACAGAAACCTACTAACACAGCAAACACAAGCAGGAAAACAAGCGCTCACACACACACCCACATGCAAACACACACATAAGCACATATACATGCAAACATGCAGACACACGCATGCATAAAAAGCTGTATGCAAACCCATACATCCCATGCAAGTACAACCATATACAACCCCGCACATGAACACACACAGACACAAATGTTCATACACATCCAAACGTACCCTCACACAAGTACTAATGCACAAACACCCAAACACACAAAAACAAAAAACAACACACAAACAAAACCCACACAAACGGACAAACTCACGGACACACATACACACACACAAAAGCAAAACACAGACCCACAGCCCCCACACACAGACCTTACCATGCCCTGATCACAAGCTCATCAAACATACTCCACGCTTCTAAAATGTAAAATTGTGCTTAATGTAATTTTCACTTTCCTTACGAGCGTTTGCTTTTTAATATCTGGGGCATTTCGTTTCAAGTGAGTCGATTCTGAAAATAGGCCTGTGGTTGTGTAAGCGTAGAGCGAGACCCTCCTTCACTATCGCTGCTAATCTGAGCAGATGCCAAAAGCCAGCCAAGATCTGAATGTAACTGATTTTCAGAGCAGTGAAACAACGCAACAGTAGGATGCACCACCCAACTACAGTTAATAAAATAAAAATGTATTTGCACTGCATGTGCCATAGCACATTTTAATTTACTGCACAAAAACCATCATTTTCTTAGTAGAATGTGCGGAGACCCCTACCTCCAAAATACTAAACAGAGCAGAGCTTAAAAATGTATTTAATTAGAGGATGCAAATAACCCCCAATATCTAAATCAGTGATTAATATAGAAGTAAAGGGGGAGGCTCTAAATTCCTTTGTTTTCTATCCTTCCTGCATGCTCACACAGAGGTCGTGTAGCAGTTGATCATGTTTAGCATTTCCCGTACTTGGCTTTGGTATGTTATCATATATCATGAATCACTGCCACGAATACTCTGTACATTCCAAGTAGGATTTTTAGCTCAGGAAGACGTTTATCATGTTTTTAGGTCGAACTCCACAATGCGGTCACATTCTTTCAGCAATGTAGTGTTTATTTGCTTTCTATCGTACGGCTTGTTCGGATTCTTGTACAAAAGATTTAGGATACAAATATAAACCAGAACAACTAGGAATCTCAATATATTCCACTCTTGCACTGACATCATCTTTGTATTGTATTGTATAGGGAGAGGTAGCTCAGTGGTTAGGGTGTTGGATTATCAATCGGAAGGTTGGGGGTTCAAATCCCAGGTCCATTAAAGTTACCAATAAGGGTCCTTGAGCAAGACCCTTAGCACTCATTGCCCTCATTTCAACCCTGTGTTCTGACCCCAACCAAGTTGGGATACCTGTAAGTCGCTAAAAGCGTCTGCTAAATAACTTAATGTTAAAGTGTATTGCTATGCTGTGAAGTGAAGAGCTATGCTTTTTAATTAATGAAGATTTGTATCTCATAAGGAAACATGAGAAATGGTGGTTTGGTCCTGCGCTGTCCACATGTCATAGACCAGAATTGAACTTAACCCATGACCTGATGACCTGGGGCTAGTAATAAACTACATATAAAAAAGAGACCAAATAAAAAGATGAATGTATTTAATATTGCTTGTTGTAGTAAACAATGAAAAAATATTAAAAGCAGTAGTTTTCGAGCTGTCACTTCTGTCTTGCAGGGACACTAATTGCATTTTACTGACCATCTAGGACACTGGGGAGTCATCTGCATTTTTTTTTAAGCCTGTCCCAATATTTTCCATCTTTTTGGGTTCCAAGTTGTACCAGAGACCAAACGCATCACAACTGTTGTAGTATTAAGTTTGAACATAAACGCTAGCTACCAGTACAATATAATTATATGGGCAAATATTTCTGTCAAAGTAACCTGAACATCGTTGTCACGAATAGGCACAATATTCGACATTGTGATCGACAACACAGATGCAACCCATTCAATGCATATTAACCAATGATGTTTCTTGATGCATAAAAAAGAAAAATACATGCAATAATCTCAATATTTAACATAAATCAATCCATCCATCCATCCATCCATCCATCCATCCATCCATCCATCCATCATCTTCCGCTTGTCTGGGGTTCGGGTCGCAGGGGCAGCAGCCTAAGCAGAAAGGCCCAAACGTCCCTCTCCCCAGTCACCTCTACCAGCTCAACTGGGGGGATTCCGAGGTGTTCCCAGGCCAGCCGGAAGATATAATCTTTCCAGAGTGTCCTGGGTCTTACCAGAGGTCTCCTCGCAGCAGGACTTGCCTGAAACACCTCCCTGGGGAAGCGCTCAGGAGGCATCCTTACCAGATGCCCGAACCACCTCAACTGGTTCCTTTCGAAGCGCAGGAGTAGCGGCTCAACTCCTAGTCCCTCCCGGATGACCGAGCTTCTCACCCTATCTCTAAGGGAGAGCCCAGATACCCTGCGGAGGAAACCTATTTCGGCGCTTATACTCGCGATCTCGTTCTTTCGGTCATTAAAAATGGCAAGATAAAAGTGGCCTTTTATAAATTCTATGCCAAATTATTTTAATAAAAACTATGGTTTAGAACATCCAAAAGCTGGATGTATGACAAATGAAGCTGAAACAATTGAAGTCAGCTTTCAATCACAAAGGTCAGGTGTTTGATTTAGACTTTTCAACCATAGGTCTCTAAAATCATCAAGCCATGTGTGGCAGGGACGTAGAGGGTGATGGGTATTAAGAGGTAACCTGCTGGAAGTTCCGCTAATAATTGGTGTGCAAGGGAAAACTAATGCGTTGTGATGGAAGTTACATCGGCTAACACTATTGTATTTGATTCATCTGTAAAAGGCTGTTCCTGCTTTACAACTCTTCTATCAGTTTTGGAAAGGTCCTTTTCTGCTCTGGCAATGACTGCTTCCTAGAGCACAAAGCAAGGTCCATAAAGACATACTTGGGAGAGCCCCTAACTACACTGAATATTTTTTTAATATTAAAATGGAACAGTGGAAGATGTTACAGCTACAAAAGGATGACCTGTTGTCATTCATTCTCTTCTGCTTATTCCTTTATGAGGGTCATGGGGGGGGGGGGCATGTCCATCCAGGGGAGAACGTCAAGGCACTGGGCAGATACACCCAAGACAGGGCGCCAATCCATCACTGGGAACACTTCCACACATCCACACACACATATACACATACTATACAGGGCAATTTAGAGCACACAATTTACCTTCATGTTTTTGGAACGTGGGAGGAAACAGGAGAACCCGAAGGAAACAGGAGAACCCGGAGGAAACCCACACAGACACTGGGAGAACATGGAAACTCCACCCAGATTGGGATTCGAACCGGGAATCCCCAGCGCTGAGAAGCAAACGTTAACCACTAAGCCACCGTGCCCCGATAAGTAATTAAATAATTATATTATAAAGACAGCACTTAGGTTTATGAATGTTTATTAGACAAGGTCATCGTCGTTGTAATGTCAATATATCAAAATATCCTGCATGCTCAGAACATATTGTAACATTAGAGAACATTTCCCTCTGCACATGTTGATCAAAAGGTATTAAATATTTCAGATACATTATTTTACAAAAGCTTTTGAATGTAAACACATTGAAATAAAATACAATTGGAATTTTTCATATGGAACCCATCAATACTTTAAAGCTAGTCAGTCTATAAAATAACTATCCAAATATCATTCAAATAAATCAATAGCAGAATGTTTTTTTCGGTGTACTGAGCCCAGCCCATTTTTAAACACAGTAATGTCTGGATTGATTCAGTAATGCATTAAAGTACAAATGACATATTTACTTAATGGTTTTTGTAATGACCTCCTCATAATATGTTATTACTTAAATACAAGGTGATGACCGTGTGTATAAATCCAGGTATACTGGGCACCCGTATCCAAGTACACCTAGTTTAGATTACATTCCAAGACATCAAGGGGGAGTAGTCTGTTTATCTTCTTACCGATTCAATCCCTACGCATTTGAGGAGTTTTTCAAGGTGTTTGTTAAAAAGAAAAGGAACACCATAGGTCTGCCAGCTACATATAATAGTGGATACTAAACTTTAAAACACAATGTGTTGTGTAAAAATTAAACACAATTTTGGAATGAAACTGTTTCCATTGCTGTGGTTTAACTTTGGTTGGTCTTTACTCTCATCATTCTGCTTCAAAAATATAACAGAGGAGATGTCTATTATCAATGTAAAAAAATATTGAAATCATGAAAGATTTTACCAAGACCCAACAATACGCTTAATCAACAGCCAAGCAATTATCATAATACATTTGGTTGATATCAAAATATGCAGTCGGTCTACAACAATTCAGGAATGTCCCATCGTCAACTGTCTGTTCATTGAACATTTGTCTTTCACATTGTCTCTATATAATGAAAAATGTAAATATTTGATAATGTTTCAAACTGAAACGTGTCATTATGATTGTATTAAAAAAATTACAATTATTAAATCAGAACATAAAGCAATGAAGAATAAAGTACCACTAAATACAAAGGTCAACACGGGAGGTGTCTCGTCATAAACTCAAAGTTGGGCTTGATTCACTGTGATCAAAGCATCTTGACTCATTTCTTACATTGTAGTGATAAAGGTCGGTATGGGTGTGATCAAAGCTTTAAACGTGAATGAGTAATTAAAACTCATTTTAAACAGGATATAGGAACTTTTAAAGGAACTGCTGCAGAACAAGCAGTCAGTGAGTCCGGTTAATTGGACAAAAATAAACCAGCAAAACCTTACTGGTTCTGCCATCAACAATCATCAAACAGTTTAACATTAAATGTGCCTGTAAACCTTTGTTGCTTGTTTAAAACTGAATGCATGAACCTTTTTAAATATAAAGTAGTGTTGTAAATGTAGCACGAATACATGAGGACTTGCTCTTCTACCCTAAAGTACTCATTTTAATTCAGAATTGAACATTTCCTGATTGTTGGTAGTGTGCTATAATATAGAATTTGTGGAGGTGTGTCTAAATGCCACAGTGGCTTTGTAGTCATTTCTCTTTCATGTGTTGGTTTTTACAGGTTTTAAATGCTAATGGCACATTCAAAGATTATTCCAGAGTATTGTGTATCCTGCTCTCTATTTATCTAGTGCACGTTTCATTGTTGATAGAAGGAGACCAGTGTTAAAGTGATATTTTAAAGATTACTTTTACTACTGTGCCTATTCAAAAAGTTTTTAAATAAATGTTTGATTGAACACATATTTTAAGTGATCTAAATTACGAAATGTGCCAAGTATTTAGAAAGTGTATTGTGACATATTTTTGCATTTAGTTTTAAATACTATTGTGCGATAATAATATTATTTAGCTTGTTTTTGGATCATGTGACTGACATTTAGCTGACCACTGCTTGCTTCAGCATCACATTCCGTGGTGGGATAAAAACCCAGGATAGAGTATTGTATTGCATCCCCTCATCATCATTTCTGTTCATAAGCCTCTGTTTGCCACCTGGCATAAGTGAAGGGAGCAGTAAAGAGTTCAAGAGGGGCTTCCTGCTTTGGCCCAGACCTCCCATACAGCCCGCCGACAAAGACAGGTCGAGGGGTGAAGTACCTGTAAAAGCATGCAACAGTGCCAGTGCTGCTCCAGGCACCATCACATCAGCTCTGTCATTACCAAATGAGGTTAATGGATCCACCGCACTGAGGTGATGATCTGATGCCTGTGGAACCGTGTGTCCATGGGCTTTAATATGCTTGCGGAGTGAGCTGGGGTCAGTGTAGCGTTTTGGACAGCCAGCCATCTTGCAACAGTAGGGTCGATCTTCATAGTGGGTACGTGTGTGTTTAAAACGGTCACTGGAGTTAGAGTAACGTTTACTGCAGCCCTCATATGGACATGCATATGGCTTTTCTCCTAAGGGTGGCAATAAGACAAAGATGGATTATATTATGTTTTATTTTTAGGGTGTTAAACTAAGATTAAAAATGAAATATGTGTTGTGTAAAGGAAGTCGCTTCATGTGTGTGAATCAACAGTGTAAAAAGGGTGTGTGGGTAAAGAGCAAGAAAGCATGTGCGTCATCTGTGTAAGGCTGTGTAAAAAAATGAAGTATTTGTTGTGTAAAGAAAGTAGCTTTGTGTGTGTGAATCAACAGTGTGAGAAGGATGTGTGGGCAAAGAGCAAGAAAGTATGTGTGTCACCTGTGTAAGGCCATGTGTGTGGATGTGTGTTTACCTGTGTGAGAGCGAGTGTGTATTTTCAGGTTTTCCAGGCGTGAGAAGCTTTTGTTGCAGATAGAACACTTGTGAGGTTTCTCGTTAGTGTGAGTACGAATGTGGATTAGCATCTTGTACCTGCCGGGAGATTGAGACGTCGTCACCATGGACACAGACTCACACACAATATGAAATTCCCACTGGACTTTTCTATCACAACTGCTTTCAGTTAATAGGTTCATGATACAGATGATTGTAGAAACTGTCCCTACGGTAACTTTTCCACACCCTTCTTTAAAGATATGGTGAAAGTACCCTTCTTTTTGTGTATTTACTGATGTACATCAGGCTCTTTAATAAGACATCTACTTATTTCTGCTTCATATAAAAAACTATTAGTGAGGAAATTATATAGTGGTTGGATTGAAAGATACTAAAATATTATTTTGATTTTTTACTTAATTTATTCAACAAAAGCACAAACACTTTACTTGTGATAAGATAACTGAAAAAGTACAGTACCGATCAAAAGTTTGGACACAACTTCTAATTCAATGTTTTATATTATATGTTCCTCTACACTGTAAATTAACAATGAAGTCAACAAGACTATAATGGAACACATAAGTAAACTTAAAAGTGTTACAGAAACAAAAATATGTTTTATATTTTAGATTCATCAAAATTAGCCCAATTTGTTTTGATTAATGCTGTGCACACTTTTGGCAATAGCTCAAAAAGCTTCATGAGGTAATTATCTGAAATGGTTCTCCAACAGTCTTGAAAAAAAATCCCAAAAGTACTAAGCACTTGTTTGATGCTTTACCTTCCCCCTGCAGTCAAACTCATTCTAATCCCAAACCAACTCATTTGGGTTTAGATCTGGTGATTGTGGAGATCAGGTCATCTTACGCAAACTCCCTCATCCTCTGTCTGTTTTTCAACAGCCCTCACATGTCCTAGAGGTGAGTTTGGGGTTATTGTACTGTTAAAAAACAAATGATGGTCCCACTATGTGCAAACATAGTTGTAATGTCGCTTCAGAATTCAGTGTTTGCCATGCAGGTTAAATATCATTTTGTTAGAAGTAAGAATCTATTACATTTGGAATTGTCTTTAGCTTAGTCCTGTTTTCTCTGGAATTTCGGTAAGAATACTGAGCCGTTCATGAAAAAAACTTGATTCTCTAGTAAATGAAATATTTCTGTGTAATTTTCCAAATGTGGTTTGTTTTTTTTCCCTGCTAGAGAATCAAACCGCAGCAAAATTTAAGCTGAATGATTGAGGCCAGGTATCTAGCCTATAATACAATGTATTATATTGTCCAGAGCCTTGTTTGTGTTAGCTTGCTTATTTAAGTTGGCTGCATCCCCAAAGAGCTTGTTCATAACACTTGACACAAGCAGTTTGAGATAATGTATCAGTGTTAAAATATCTTTACCTCATTTACTTTTTATGTATAGTATTTACAAATCAATTTCTCTTTGCATCTAATTCAAATAAATATAAATAAAAGCTTTTCACTAAAAAGTAAGCACAGAGAACCAAAATACATGATTCTCTAAAACCTATGAATTTAGTTGATTTTAAACTTTGCTGTTTCATCAAAATTGCCACATATAGACCTATTTATTGCAATACTGTATCCATTTGCTTTATTTATTTATTTATTTAATTGGGGCGTTTTACTGCACGGATTGGCTAAATGCGGCGGACACATTCCTCTGTGTAAGCACTGTATGCAATATAAATCACTTTAAAAGTCCTGAATGCCTGTGGGGAATTAGAATTTAATTTAGCCTCTGG
>JAOUQT010306055.1:0-15485 GCA_025769995.1 Xyliphius kryptos | reverse complement strand
TTTAAGTATTTAACAAACACTGTATTGACATCCAAACATTACACTTTCACCTATGTTATCACACCCCTTTGTAAAGCCATACGCAGTAATGGGCAGTTTGGAGCTGTAGCAGCTTAAATTACTCTTAAAAAAATCACATCCAATCATGCCTTTATCAAAAGCCACCCTCAAACCATTTTAATAAATTCAGATAAAAATTGTTTAAAATGTCTTGGTATACGAAGATGCAAAATATACCCAGGCCAACCCCTAAAATAGCATTGTCCTCCACCAAACTTTAAAGTACACGTAGGTAATGTTCTAAACCATGATATATCACACTGCCAGACACCCAAGAGTCCTGTACTTTACACCACACAGTCACACACTGGCACTCTGGTGATCGAAGCTGCTTAGCCATGGAAATGATATTATGCAACTGGTGCCCGGTTTTCTACCTAGCCAGCGGAGCATATCAGAAACATGGTGGCCCAGGAATGTCTGACAATCTATGGACGAGATACTGTGAATCCTAAATAGTTCCTTTTATCATTCCTTACAGTCCAACACAGAATGGACTAATTTTACCTTACCTCATATATATTGCAATTAATTAATAGGCATCATATCAAAGCTACACTCTGAAGTACACTGACCTCTTTAGAATAACCAAATGTTATAGAAAGGTTCAAGGCAGACTGTACTGATGTATGACAATGAAACACATGATTTCAATATCTAACGGGCGTGTCCCAACCCTTTTGTCTATATCGTGTGTCCAAACTGAGCCAAAAAGCTTTTGTGATCTGCCTTTGTAACCACAAAGAGATCTGATGTGCTCACTTTTGGCATTGATCAGATAGACAACAGTATCACATATAAACCCAAAACAGAATGAAATAATAACATCCAATTTGAGCTGCACACAGAGTGAATCATAGCCACAGTTCAAACAGCAAGAGCGCTGTATAGGACTGATTTAGACTCTTTGGCGTTGTGCAGACAGTACTTCTGTTTGGACGCGTGAATTGCCTGTTTTCTGGTTGCTTCTGCACGCAGTGCTGCAGCTGAATCCTGAGCTTTCCTTAGCGCTGCCTAAACACAATGATGACAGAAAACTTTAGACAGCAGCTGATTTATAAAGCAGCAAACTTCTGCATTGTAATAAGTAAACAATAGTAGGTAAAGAGAATTAACCAGTCATGATCACTAAAACTAAAATGCCTTACCCTGGCCTCTTTCGATAAATCACTTCCCAACTTTAATTCCAGAGCCCGCGCCTTACTCTCTGCTTCTCTTGCTTTTTCCTCAGCTTCACATAAAAAGTGACAGTAAATAATAGTTTGGGAAATTCAATTCTTTAAAACATCAGGTTGATTTAGGACCATGGATGGCAAACATGACAGATATTTGAAAATTTTGTGCTTATGTGGTTTTATTAACTGGCAAAGATACAATCAAATAAAAACAGTACTATTATTTAGTTACTTAGCCAATTTTTAGTTTTAAAAGTCAGCGGTCAAGTTCTCTGTTCTGCCTTAAGTAATTAACAGTAAACCAGTAGCAACACTCTCAAAACATGAGTCTTAATATTTGAAAACTGTACAAATGCTGTGAACTCATTATGTAAATAACCTAAAAAAACAAACGAATGGAGGATGCAAACATATAAATACACACACACACACACACACACACACACACACACACACACACACACACACATATATATATATATAAAAACCTACTGTATACACAAACACAGAGTAAATGTTTCACAGCAGCTCATCCAGTACTGAACCCTGCAGCTGCCAATAAATGAACAATAAATTTGCACCTCCATTTTTACTATTTGCCATACAATTTCATATAGGATCAATACAGACCCTATTAGCCTAAAAATATTCTTTAACCCTTATTGTCCATTTTATTTGTACTAATGACTGTAAAGATGTACGTTGTAGTTCTACAATCACAGACTTTGTGCCATTTGGTTGTGGACTACAGTACAAACTGTGTTATTCCCCTTTACTCTGTCATAATGGTCAGGATCCCAACAGTACCACTACAGAGAAGATATTATTTGGCTGGCGCCAATAAAACTACAGCAGCACTGCTGTACTAAAACCTCCTCACCACATCAATGTAACTGCAAAACTGCATAAAATACACCACCCAAATTATAGCTGTTCTGTGACGGTCCTGACCAATATAGAACTATCAGGGGACGAACACAAACAGGAAAGTCTGGTACTGTCAAACACACACACATACTTTTTGGTAACACACACCTACACTCATGGCAAATAAACTTACCCAGTTTGGAGAGGTGATCTGCCTTCTTTACTTCCTGCTCTGCTCGTGTTTTAAACCGTGTCGATGTGTATTTATACACCCTGAAAGCAAACACACATAGTTTCAACATTTAAACAAACAATTAAAGATAATAGATAATATTATTGTATAAAATTCTTAGCCAATGTAAATATAAAGTCACTACATAATTGCAACTGATTGCTATAATAAATCAACTGACATATTCAACTGATAATCGATTAATTGGTTTGAAAACATGGCTGACTTAATAATCTAAACTCCAAACATAATGTCGGTATCCTTAAAGGTCGCTTAGATAAAAGCATCTGCTAATTGATGTTATGTAATATAGAGTGCTCACTGCAAAGGTCTGAGAAAATTAATACCTAGGATTATATAAGCAGCAAGAAAGCCTTTTGGTTCTGACTTTGTGACCCTGAATAAAGATCCTCATCCTGGGATCGATGTACAGAACAGCAGCATAGGCGCGGAACGAACGCCTCTCGGGTTTCCTGTGTAAAAAAAGAAACCACAGTCTCAGAAAGGAAAGAAACGGACAAGAAAGAAGGAAAGAATGCTTCTGAGTGACTCACACTCCCTCAACAGGTGTTCCTGCCATCAGAATATCCTGATGGTCTGTCTGCACATCCAGTTCAGGCTCTCGGTTGTCCATTAATTTCAGATTATAAACTATAACCAGAGTTCCTACGAGAGATGTAAATAAACTTTCTTAGACTTGTAAAAATACATTCAGGGAACGTTGTGTATTTTCAATTTACAGGTCGTACCAGTCAGTCCCTCAATTTTCTTGAACTGCTGGAAGAGCTGCTCCTCAGTCTTAAAAGGGGAGTATTTGAAGATGAGTTCAGTCTCAATTGCATACTTCTCTGGATCTTGAGTAAGGGGCTGCTGGGTCTTTAGATCCCAACTGGGTAAAGGGACGATAACCTGCAAGAATCGTAAGGCAGATGGTAATGCACATTCCTAACTCTGGGGAATAAAACAAATAAGGTAGCAAGAATTTCTTACCTCATCCAGCCCCTCCTCCTCATGAAACGTTCGGGATAGAAACAAACAGGTCAGTTTGTCATCTTTCTTAGTAAACAGGATGAAATCTTTGCCAATTCGCATTGAGCCACTGAAAGAGCAACATATAAAACCACATACTTATATTTTGATTGCAATAAAAAATACCAGTTTCTCACATAAATGAACACCAATGAATGATTTGAACACAAAACAATGACTTACGATTTCAGACCATTGCCATACTGTCCAATATGAGTGGATTCAGGAAACCTCTTGCTGGATTTGCCAAATTGTATGACATGTGTGGCTTCACCTACACAAAAATATGAAGATTACAATTTATAACTGTGCCTCATTACAGATATACATAAGAATGGCTTTGTGGACGTGGAATAATGTCAATGGATAATAGTACACAACACTCACCGGGATCCATTCCAGTTCCATCATCCAAGAAACAAAGCATGAAGCCACCTCGAAGATCTGGTCTCTTCTCTGAGTTTTCAAAACAAGTAAATATTAAAACTACTATACAACCTCAGTATTTCCAATGAGAAGATAAGCACAAAATTAGCGGTACCTGTGTAGATGTCAATTCTTGTAGCATTTGCATCTCTGTAGGTGTGGGAAAAAAACTGTCAAGTTTCACGTCGCTGATAAATCATTTTTTTCAATTTCACATATTTATTAAACCATTCATAACAATACCTTGAATTATCCACAAGCTCAGCCAGAGCCCCAAAAAGAAACTCGTGAGTTGTTCTGTATAGAAGAATAAACGATGGTTTATACATTCAAGTATTAAATTACACAAATGAAAATATAAATTTTTGTAAGTATACATACTGTATACACACATTCAGCTCTCTCAACTTATCATAGATCATGAATGATCCTAAAAAAGGTGAGAGATCAGCCCAGAACTACACGGAAGGAGTAGTTCATGCTTTGTGCGTGTTTTTTTCTGATAATGGGACAGGACAACTGCTTGGTATTGAGGAGTGTATGATCGGAGCCATGTATTGCAAGATTTTTGGAAACAACTTCCTTCCCTCAGTTAGAGCATTGACGATGGGTCGTGGCTGGGTCTTCAAACATGACAATGACTCAAAGCACACAGCCAGGATTACCCAAGGAGTGGCTCCATAGGCAGCATATCAAGTTTCTAGAGTGGCCTAGCCAGTCTCTAGACCTAAACCCTATAGAAAATCTTTAGAGGGAGCTCAAACTGTAATTGCAAACAAAGGCTTCTGTACCAAATATTAACACTGATTTTCACTGGTGTTTAAATACTTATTTGCGAGCAGTAACACACCAATACATTTAAAAAAAAAAAAATCATACATTGTGATTTACGGATATGCACCTAAGATGAAAATTTCAGACCCCTTCATGATTATAAAATGGGAGACTATATGGGGTAACATATATCCCATATGGGGTAACAACTAAGGAAATGTCCTCTTACTCAAATTGGCGCAGTTTTTACACAAGATACCATTTCTGATGCAACTCTCTTATTTAACACTGCTTTAGAAATGCACTAATAAAATGTCTATGCCATACACTCACATTACTACAAGGCTTTTGCAAAGAAATTTGCCAAAAAGAAAGTACTATTTTTAACTGTATGGCTTTCTGCCTTTTTTTTTACGTTTTTTTACTATTAAACATTATGCAAGTGAATATTTTAAGCATCTAATATCACACTTAGATCAGCGATTCTTTACGCACTGTTACCTCCATTTCTAAATTCACAGCATGTCACTACAAACCCAAAACCATTTTCATTTGCTCCCAAATGTTACTTCGTTTAATTTTTAAGTCTATAAACTTAAATCAATTCGAAGACAATGCAGAATGTAACATTTATTTTACACAAGATAATACATCATACAAAGTGGTGTAGCATTAAACGCATCAACCCCACTGCAAAATGTCTCAGATTTGACACCCAGCTGGGTTGAACAAACTGCCTTTCTGTGTGGGGTATGCATGTCCTCCCTGTGCCTAAGCAGAATTTATCCAGGTGCTTCTGTTTTCTCAAACAGATATTTTAAAATATTTAATTGCCCATGTGACTGTATCGCTTGTGAACGGTTCTGTCAAGAAATGACCGGTGATGCTGTCTCCATATCAAACTCCTAAATAAAGTTGATGTTGTACTCCGACCAAAATTACAAAAACAGACTGATACTTACGAGTTTGTGTGCAGGTATTCGAAGGTGAGCTGAGCCCGGTTTAGGCTGCTGTAATTTAAGTAGGCCATTGTCCAAAATAAATAATAATAAAACTTGTGTCTTCTCTTCTTCACATAATTTTCAGATGATGCGCCTCAATTAGGATCCGTTTTTTATCTTTAGCAGCAAAAAAAAAACACAAAGAAAAAACCCATATGAATTACTTAAGACAGACTTATTTTAGATTAACACATTATTAATCCTCTTACAACACTGTTAAAGGCCAAAGAAGCTGATTATACGATCAAAAACATTTAAACTATAAATCATATGCTATTAGCAATTCTACTAAGACAATTTATTTTTATTGTTTTTATTTTAAAAATAAAGAACATTTATGCCACACAAAAGTAATTGCTGCTCAGAATCAGGCAACTCCGTTTCTATTGATCAGCAATTGACAGCCTGATTAATCATCCCTAATCTCCACGCAATGTTTATAATTTATATTTCAGATGCAACTCAGGCAAAATATTTACCACATATGACAATTGGCTTTTTTGGAATTTAATCTTGGCCTATTTGTGTTCTTGGATCAAGGTCCTTAAATTTTGAGATGTGTGGTTTATATAAGGCAATGAGCTGGATAATTTATTTATTCATTATCTTCTGCTTAATCATTTACTAGGGTCGCAGGGGGTTTCCCATGCCCTTCAAGGGGAGAACTTTTTGGGCGCTGGGCAAATACACCCAGGACAGGCCACCAATCTATCGCTGGGCACTCACTAACACACACATACACAACCACAGACACACAGACTATATGGGACAATTTAGAGCAGTCAATTTACCTTGATTCCATGTTTTTCGACTGTGGGATGAAACCGGAGAACCTGGAAGAAACCCACGAGGACACAGGGAGAACAAGGAAACTCCACCCAGATTGGAATTCGAACCGGGAATCACCAGCGCTGAGAGGTGAACATGCTAAGTGGATAATGACGTCTGCAAATGCATGGTTAATTTAGAATTATTTTAAAAGCAATAACATCTGTATTAAAAACTAGGACTTCTGCCTTAAGAGGCACAAGGTGACTAACTTCATATACGTAAAAGCTATGAGTGGAGCCTGGTATAGTTTCTGTAGGACTGGAGTGCAACATGCTATATAATTATAACAAGTAAAAACTGATAAAGGCATCTGTGACCTAGGGCCGCCGTGATTGGTCGATGTAGTCGACAACATTTATGCATAAAAATACATCAATGTCAATATTTAAACATTTTAAGTTGATGCATCGGTTTTGTTCTTATTTTCAGTATTAATTAATGCTCCACTTTGATTCCTAAAATGAGACCTTTTAAAGAAATGCTTTTTCTCAATAAGTCTATGTCATTGGGCAGCGCCATTCAAAAAAAAAAAAGGCGACTGTAGCAAAGCCAAAAGAACTTCACAAATGTTTTCAAAGAGCAAAACCATACAAAGTATGGGGCTATTTTAAATCACCTGAAGACTTTGTACATTCTGCAATTCTTTAATGGAATATCATGGCAGCACCAGCGCAACGCATGAACACCTTAAGCTCGGCGCTTTTCAAAACCACCACAAGTTTCCATTTGTATTTTTTTTCCATTAACAGAGACTGACTTCATACCCCCTTCATTTTCGTATATGCTTAAGGTCCATCAGTTGTTTGATAACATGAAAGTCTAAAGTGAACTTGCCTCTACATAGAGGCTATGTCCCCTCTTCAGAATCTGCTCAGGGCCCACTAAGGGCACTTTACTACAGCAAACCCCACTATAAAAGTCATAAACATTGCAACATTTATTTTACACTTTTTTAAAGATCATGCAAGATGGCACAGTGGTGTAGCATTTAGCATGTCCTGGGTTTGTCTTCTGATTGGAGTGAACAAAGTTTATTTATGCGTAGGGTATGCATGGAAAATTCAAAATACTAAGTTGCCCATGTGATTCCTGGTTTGAACATCTGGGTGGAGTTTCCATGTTCCGGTTTCCACCCACAGTCCAAAAACATGGATTCATGGTAAACAAACTGCTCTAAATTATCCATATAGCAAGTATGTGCCCGATAGATTGGAGCATTTGCCCAGCACCAGAAACTTTCCCCACTGGATGGGTACGGGCACACCCCCCCACCGACCCTAGTACAAAATTAAACAGAAGATAATGAATGGATGGATAGATGGATTGATGGAAGTTGCCATTGTGACTGTATCGCTTGTGAACGTTTCTGTCAAGAAATGACCAGTGATGCTGTCTCAACATTGAACTCCTAAATAAACCAGATATGCTTGAGGTCTATCAGTTATCTGATAACATGAAAGACCATCACTGGGTGACCTGACCCACCTATTGTTCTTATTACAGATCCCAAAAAAACAAGTCTCTGAAATTTAAGGTGAGCTTGCAGATGCATGGAGGCTATGTCCCCGCGTGCTGCTGCTGTACACGCCTTCAGAAGCTGCTCAGGGCCCACGAAGGGCACTTTACTGCACCAAACCCCACTATAAAATCATAAACGTCCCTCTTCCTACGTGCGACCACCCTTAACGTCGAGTCACTGGTTGTACAAGTGTCGGAATCACGAGCACAGACGGCGCTAAAGTTAACGTGAGACGCCGCTGCAGCTGAAAACGTCGTAGAGACAGTTACAAGCTGCTAACTGCTAACGGTAGCTAACATTATTCACATGTCTTCGGTACAGTGGGACAATCTCAGGTATGGGAATATAGCAAACCGTTTAATGTCCCGGAGCCGTGGGTTGGTTTCTGGCGGTTTAAATCTCGTACGGTGGTGTTTTTGGTGAGCTTTGTTCCTGCTCTGTGCTCCACACAGCGAAATTCCGAAGGCCGCGAAAAATTCAGTATACACACGAGCTCGCGGGCACGAGCCCCCCGCGCGCACACGGCTTCCTCAGCGTCATCGAGTCTGAGAGACAGGATTGAAAAAACGGTTTATTTTCCATCTGTCTGCTTCTACTGACTTTAACAAAAAAATTCACTTGAATAAGACTTTATTGGTTTTGTGTGCTCACACATACAGTACAGGGAATTTAACTTTGGCTCTGAAAGTTCACTTTGCCCAAAATTGACAAACATTGGGGATACACTCAGCCTAGCCACCCAGTTCCAAATTCAAGTGGTTTTATCGGTCATTCCAACAATATAATGTGGTGTACAGTCTTCTTCTTTCAGCTTCTCCCTTTTTAGGGGTTGCCACAGAGAGTCTATCATTTCCACAGCATCCTGTCCTCTGCAGCTTCTTCTCTAACCCCAACTCTCTGCATATCCTCCTTTACCCCATCCATATGGACTCCTCTTTGGACTTTCTCTCTGTCTCCTGCCTGGGAGCTCCATCTCTAACATCCTCCTACTGATATCCACTGTGTCTCCTCTGCATATGTCAAAACCATCTCAGTCTGCACTCTCAATAAAGTGGTGTACAGTATACAGTGGAATTTAAACAACGTTCTTCAGGAACAAGGTGCCACACAGAAAAACAACTACACAACTGAAAAACAAAAAATGTGCAAGAGTGACAGCTTGTTCAAAACACCATTACAATAAATGCAGGACACTATACAAGACAATAGATATTTAAGTGATGTATTAAAGGGAACAGTGCATGTGGCCCACTAGCCATGTGAGCCACAGCGTGCAAAATATGTCCAAGGTTATAAATGTAAACATCATTGTCTATAAATGTAAACAGTGTACAATGTATTACAGCAATTTCCCCATTTTTGGTATCAGAAGTCTTCTCAGCTGTCCTCACTAGGGACTAACAATACGATATGGCGCTGATCCCAAACCAGGCGGGTTCTCTCACACACACACACACACGGGACAGCATTTAAACAACACAACATAAAATGCACGTGTACAACAGCGTGTGCAAAACAAAATTATGCTAAATATAAATAATGCTAAATATAAAAGACAATACACATTTATATAATGTATTAAAGGGAACGGTGCAGGTGGCACACTAGTCATGTGAGCCACAGGGTGCAAAATAAGTCCAAGGTTATAAATGTAAACCGTATTGTCTATAAATGTAAAAAGTATACTGTTTATAGCAAATGATTTTTTTTAGCAGCAATTGTCTACACATGTAAACAGTGTATAATGTGTAATTTGGTTTGTCCGGATAGGGTTTGAGAATTGACTCTGATCCTGAGTCTGTTGTGTGTTAGTGTGTGTGAGTGGTGTGTTAGTGCTGTGTTAGTGTGTTTGTTATTGAGATAGAAAGCTGTGCATGTTTTTTCTCTCAGTTCATTCACTGCCAGGTTAAAGTTTGCAGAGGAACTAATTGTTAGTACGAGATGTAACGTTTAGCCTGCTCGACTTGCTGTGGTCCTAATGTAAATGTGTGTTTTGTTCCCTGAGAGCTGTATCTTTTCTGGAATGTTTCTCTCTCCCTTTTTCTTTCTTTCTCTCTCTCTTTCTCACACACGCACGCACGCACACACACACACGATATAGTATGCCCATTTGAAGTAAAGTTAAGAGAAGGTAAAGTGCTGAGTGCAAATACTGTCATTAAAACTGTCTGCTGAGTTATTTTAATGATGATGCTGATGTTGCCATCAGGTCCCTGGTGATTGTTGTGCTGAGGAACTTATGGGAGTCCAGCTTCATTACAGTTCTGTCGAGAATAGTGAGTGCTGAAAGGGTTGGGGGCTTCTCCTGAAGTCTGCTCTTTCAGTGTTGAGCTTCAGGTTGTTGTGGAGGCTACAGAGGACCACCTACTACACACCCTTTCTGTAGGCAGACTCATCACTGTCCCAGATGAGAGCGAAGATAGTTGTCTGCAAACTTAAGTATCTTTAATAGAGTGCTGGTTTACTTTGAATCCCTAGAATGAATAAAATTACTGCTGGTGGAAGAGCATTCTCCCACAAGGCTCCACAACTTTGGAATACCCTTCCAGTTACTGTTTGTGATTCTGAATCACTGTTAATCTTTAAAACTAGATTAAAAACACATCTGCACACAGTTGCCTTCAAATAATTCCCTATACATGAAGGTATAGATCACAGGTTTGGAATAGTGGCATGGAATAGTCTCTGTTGGCATTTCACCTCTTCACCCTGCTCATTATTAGAAGAGGGCATGGTGCTAAAATGATGCTATTCCAGAAAGTCCTCTTGAGTAAGTAACCTGCATTATCTTCACCTTTTAATTCTGCTGCTGTGATGCCAGATTCACATGCTGCACTGTGTGTCAAACTCTGTTTATTCTATAATTACGGTGCTCTATTAGCTCTAACTGTGGTTCTTGTCTGTTTTTTTTTTGTGTGATGTCGCCACGCCATGGAACCTGGACTTCTGTTGGACTGGAACATTTCTCTAAACATTCGGTACAATCTGTCCTACACTGTTGATGCTACCCGGCCGCTCAAGGAGGATAAGTCCCACACTGAGCCTTGGTCCTCTTAAGATTTCTTTCGAAAAAAAAACAACATAACAGGATTTTTTTTTGCCACTGTTGCTTCGGCTTGGTCTTTAGTTGTTTAGGCTCATAACACTGTAAAGCTGCTTTATGACAATGCAACTTGTTAATAAATAATACAGTATGATATAATTGCAAAGTTACTGCTTGGAGTGTTTGTGTAGTACTTACCAAAGAGTACCAATGCGTTTAGATCAGGTGTGCCCCCAAAGTTCTGGCCTAATATCTACTTTTTCTAGTGAACATCATGATCTACCAGGATTCATCTTTTTATTTTATATATATTTTTTAAAGCTTTAAACCATTTTACACACATCATGTAGATATTATTACAACGCAGTGTAGTTCACTGAAAAAAAAAAAACAAAAAAAAAAAAACACTTATCCTGATGATGACTTGCACTGAATGGGAGCGGCACGGTGGCTTAGTGCTTAGCACATTTGCCTCTCAGCACTGGGGATTCCCGGTTCGAATTCCTATCTGGGTGGAGTTTCGATGTTATCCCTGGGTCCGTGTGGGTTTCCTCTGGGTTCTCCGGTTTCCTCCCACATTCCAAAAACATGGATTCAAGGTAAATGAAATGCTCTAAATTGCCCTATATAGTGTGTGAATAAGTGTGTGCCCAGCGATGGATTGGCACCCTGTCCTGGGTGTATTTGCCCAGCGCCTGAAACGTTCTCCCCTGGATGGGCATGGGGAACCCGCGACCTTCATGAAGCAGAAGATAATGAATGAATGCACTGAATGGTGTTAGCCATGTGGGAGGAGTCTGAACAGTAGCTGCTAATGCCAATTCTTAAGCAGGCTTCCAAATGGTCATCAGTGAGGGTGGACCAATATCTAGACTTTATTATTTTCATTAGATTTATTAATTTTCATCAGATGTATTCATTCACTACATTAATAAATCGTAACTTCTGTCTGCTGCTCTGGTCTTCATTTGTCCAGCAGGGTCTCCTATAAAACATAATTTAAAAAAATACAACCCAATGTCTATTGCTTTTAGAAAATGCAAATCTCCTGTTTTCTCTACCTAAAATAGCTACAGAACTGTATTACCTTTAGAAAATAGCTGTCACTGACGATACGACGCCTTGACCTGGAGGAGGTTAGACTTCCAGAAAGGCAGATGAGAACAGATAGAGTCAACAGCATTATGCTGACCAGCATCAGATTATACCTCGCCAAGGCTTTCTCTTCCTAAATCAGTGGGAGGAAACAGAGTAAAGTTAACTTACATCAATAGTTCTACCGAATTATTTTGACCTCTACAGTTTGGTAGACAGTTCATACAGTCCATTCCTAATAACCTAGATCAGTAAGTTGCTATTAATGCACTTGGTTGTATGCAAAAATCTAATAGGAATCTTTTCTTTTCTCACAAATACTTCTAGACAAATAAAATGTAATAAGATTAGATTCAACTTTAAAACTAAAATTTTGTCTTCAAAAAGAGAATCATGTTCACACCTTCCAGCTGTCTTTGCAGAACTCTTGCCCGAATCAAATAGCCAACTTTTTTTTTAACAAATCCATCACTTCAGACATGTTTAACACTTTAGAGCACGAGACACAATTGTGGTGGGGGGTGGCCATGTGCAGGTTTGTGAATGGTGTGTACGCAATATACACATATCAATACAGATATATATTATATGTAAGCCATACATAATAATGTTATTATAGACATATATACATATGCATAAATATAAACATATAAATAAAATACTGTTATAGATTAGAGGAGGCATGCACTTGAAGAATCAATGCAAATGGAGGTTAAATAATGTAGCAATGCAATGCAAAGAAGATTTTATGAATAAAGTGTATTACCAGCACAGGGGGTGCAAGAATGCAGAAAAGTGGTAGTGCAATGGCAGTCAAAGTGTCCATCGCTGCCTGATCAGATGTGACAGCATTATCATGCATCATTGCTAACATGTTTTTGATGTAATGCCTCGGCAATATTTAATTTTTCAGCTTTAGAGTGTTGATTTATATCCTTTGTCTTTACCTGAGTGAGTAGGACAGTCAGACTGGGATCAGGTGTGAACTCCAAGTTCATGCATGGCTCTGTTTTGTGATCATTTGGCTCATAGGACTCCATGATCAAAGCCTGTGTAGATGTTTCCTTATCCAGGTTTTCATCCACAGGACATTCTGGTGGAGACCTAAAAGCAGTAACGAGTAAGTATACAACATAAACATGTGCACTGCTGCTGCTACGCTTCTTACCGAGTCTCAGGCAGGATGTGACGCAGTGCAGTTATCTTCATGCAGGAGACTGGCGGCTTCATCTTAGTGTTTTGTGTAGAAGAAGTGTCTGAAAACCGGTTTGATAAGTTAAATAGAAGAGAAATGTTTAGTACCTGCTTCCCTGATTCTCCTGTAGGATAGAAATGGAATGCAAAAATGTGATAAAATTCAGTTCAACAGTTCACTTATCTTCTTGTTGACAACTGCATGTTACCTTTAAGACCCAACTGGCTGCCCAGTACTGTGGTGTTAATGATGTTGTGATGCGGAAAGTCACCAATGCGTGATAGAGGGCTAAGCAGGAACATGCTCACTACATCCTTGTCGATCTGTGACCTGTTAAAGACGGGTTCAGCTCCCTGATATAACAGCGATGGAGGATTCCTGTCTTCCTTCTTGTGTAAAAGTTCTGAGTCATTTATTTTTGTGCAGAGTTTCAGAGTTGCAAGAGACCCCAGCATTGTGTTCCAGTCCTGCAACACAAAAACATTTAAAGAAACTTTTGTTAGTTTCTGATCAGGCGGCATGGTCGCCTCTCAGCGCTGAGGATCCGGGTTTAAAACCTGATCTGGGTGAAGTTTCCATGTTCTCTCTGTGTCCACATGGATTTTCTCCCACAGTACAAAAACAATGATTTAAGATATATTGGCTGCTCTAAATTGCCCTTATATAGTGTCTGTGTGTGAGAGAATGTCCAGCAAATGATTGGCGTCCTGTCCTGAGTGTTTCTGCCAAGCACCCAAAAGTTCTCCCCTGGTCGTGCATTTTATATATACATTTACCTGTTTAAATGTTAATGAAATATATACTTAATGTGCATTTGTAGACAGCACGGTGGCTTAATGGTTAGAATGTTCACCTCTCAGTGCTGGGGATTCCCAGTTCGAATCCAAATCTGGGTAAAGTTTCCATGTTCATCCCGTGTCTGCATGGGTTATCTCCGGGTTCTCCCACAGTCCAAAAACATGGATTCAAGTTAAATCATGTTAAAATTCCAAACAAGGCCTGTAAAATGTCTGACTACTGTATATGTAGTTATGTGATGTTTAGCCTATAATAAACAGGTGTAAGTGGTATAAAGATTAAAGTATAATCACCATGACGACGTCAGGGTTCCTCAACTCATGGTTTTCAGAGTATAATCCGATGATAATAAAAGCTCCAGCTAGAACCAGAAGGCAGAGGAAGAACACCACCACAGGGGGATGATGCAGAAGCTTAGTCTTCAGATTAGAGATGGGGTAACAGTAAGCCATGCCTCATATCACCAACCAGCCATCCCATTCTACATATGGAATACAAACAGATCTTAACTCCGCAGAACAATATATACAGTTTTAACGACTGTTTATCTCATACGAACAGATTTTACCAAGGCCTTCATTCGCGTCTTAAACTTAAGGAATCCAGTATTACCAAGCCAAATCGAGAAGCTCTATTTTTATTTGAAGACCGAATTAGGTTTCTGAACATTACAAACCGAGTAAAGACCCATGTTTGACATTACGAGTAAAGTTTACTTCATAATTCAAAATAAAAGTCTTCAACACGCCAGGTTAACTTTTAGACTTTTATTTTGAAATCTGCGCGCAAACCAGACACAGTGTTCAACCAGGGCTTCGGGCACACGATTAAACAGCGGCTCTGATTAAACAAAGGTCAGGATTAAATGAGTGATTAATGCATTTAAAATGTGTATTTATTAATGTGGTTGTGGAAGTTCTGAGATAGAGGAGGTTAAATAGTTAATTTAGTTAGAAATGTAAAGGTTAGCTAACAGGCTAACAGGTTAAGTTTATAATAATGTTAAAAGTGTCCGTGGTGTTGTTTTTCTTATAGGATTATTTATCCGTTCTAACTATTTTCGTATATATTTATACAGTTGTTTAATTGCAATTAAAGTGTTGCGTGTGTGAGTCGTAAAACCTCATGTTTGGCTAAAATGCATGATCTAAATTAAATTTGATGTAAATGAATATTTATAACTAATGAAGACTGGCGTCACAATTACTATATTTAGCTGAATATAGTAACACTATGTTACTAATGTAATTTTTTTTTTTAGCCGTATATATGTATATGTATTAACCATTGTCTCCAGTTACTTTGTCTTCATTTTTTTCATTTTAATTTAAGTTAATTCACATATAATTTGGTTGACGTCATGTACAGGGGTTGGACAATAAAACTGAAACACCTGGTTTTAGACCACAATAATTTATTAGTATGGTGTAGCGCCTCCTT
>JAOUQT010306046.1:5000-15486 GCA_025769995.1 Xyliphius kryptos | reverse complement strand
CAAAACGTATAACACACACACACACACACACACACACACACACACACACACACACACACACACACACAGAGTCTCTGGGTTAAATATTGCATACTCTATAAATATTTGATGGTTTAAGTTGCATGCTGGTCCAGTTCCAGTTCCAGTCTGAATGATGTTCCAGCTCTGGATCTGGATGTGATTTAGTTCTGTATAATCATCTGATATAATATGATTTAGATTCTAAAATAAAGGAATGATTTTATGATACAGTAAATAATAAAACATCATCATCTTCATCTTCATCATGTCAGACCTGCATTCATTTCCTTAGTCTATAAGTATGTGGAACCTTAAACATCTGCATCCACATCTGTTTGGACCCTGACAGTGTTCTGTGTGGGTCACCTCAGTACCGGTCACAGGAGGTTCCACTTACTGTATCTTCTCTGTACCGCAGCTAAGCATAGAGAGAAGAGGAACTTCCCCAAACTGTTTAAATACGGAAGAACAGAAGTGCATGATTGTTTCGTATGCATTAGGATTTAGAAAAGCCTCCAGATGATTGTAGGTTTGTGGCAATAGTTTGGGGAAGGCCTTGTGTATGAAGACCCTGTAGGTTTGATGGCATCAGGTGGGAGGTCCAGTAAGAGACAGGTGGATGACCCTCCACAGAACCCTGCACACTGGAATGGATCATTAACTCTACCCCCAGGGTGAGGAGAAGGAAGTGCATTCCCTAAAGTGTTGCCACAAAAGTGAAAGCATAGAACTGTAAGTATTTGACAGGAACGCGTGTGAACACAGTGGCTTTGCTCAGCAGAATCAGTAGAGGTGTGTCCACAAACTTCTGACTGAATGATGCTCTGCTCATGATCTTTAGAACCTTCTAAAGAAAGCAAATGTATTTGAGAATCTTCTGCTTTGTTCCTGATCTGTTCTGTGCTCTGGAGCTTTAGCCCCGCCCCTTTATGAGTGGGTCACATGACCCAGCGGTGCAGACAGTGAGCCTGGTTCCTGGACAATGTTCTGCTAATGAAGGCTTTATAAACACAGACCGGGTCCTTTAAGTCAGACGAGTCACGGAAAATACACATTATCAATACAGCAGAACGTCGTGACCCAGCATGCAACACCTCATACTGCACTGCAGAACCACGGGAGAGGTGAAAGGTCATTCCAGGAAGATGTCCTCTGTGGGGCAGGAGAACTCCATGTGCTCTTTGTAGAACTGCTGAAACGCTTTTCTGTAAAAAAAAAAAAAAAAAAAGATCAGATCAGCAGTTCATTTTATTCTTCATTTATTTACTCTGAGACCTCATGGTGACCCTGTGGTGACCCTATTGTCCAGTCAAGTGGTATTATTGTCATTTCAGCTGTACACAGAGTACACAGTGAAACGAAACAACGTTCCTCCAGAACCATGGTGCAACAGAAACACAGTGCAGACAGACAGTACAGAGTGTTGGGAAGTGACTGGAGTATAGGAAACAATAACTAAAATATAAATAATAAATTGTGGCCCTGTGGTGACCCCATGCTGACCCATTAGTGACCCCTCGGTGACCCCATGGGAGAGGAAGGTCAGAGTTCCACAAAGAGCCCCAATATTCAGAATGAGATGCAGTGCAAGAAGCTGCAGACTCTTAAAGGAGAACATGCTTATGTAAAAAAAAGGAAGTGATGACATTACCCAACAGAATCAGCCAGGTGTGGCGCGTGTTCCTCAGAGAAGAACACATGGCAGGCGAACCTCTGGTGCGCAGGGTGTTTGGTAATCAGTCCGAAATACCTGAACAGAGTTAGAACAGAACAACTGCAGAGGAGCTTCAATCCCATAATGCACCTCATTAACTGCTGGCAGGCAGATTATTTAATACAAATAAAGAAATGATAAGAGTTTGGAGAGGGAGGGAGGATTTGGGAACCTCAGGTCACATGATCACTTACTTTTGGTTCTTTGGATGGCAGCCGCAGAAGGAAACATTCTTCAGCTGAAAGAAGTGACAGTACTGATCCCCCTGTGGAGGAACACCAGAAGAACCTGACGAGAACGTTCCACCCTTCACTGATATCTCCATAAAACATGGACATGTGAGTAATGCTAGGACTTTTATTTTGATATGTAATGAACAGTGAGTGAAGGTCCAGAATGTAATGATGTGCAAATGACAAAAACAAGAACATACGGTCCCAGAACCCTGGCCCTCCTCCTGAACGATGATCTTAACCCCACGTATGCTGATCTCCACGATGCAGACGGAAGGAGGATGGAACCTCATGGTTCTTCTGTTGGTAGCGATCTGCACCAGAACACAAGTGCACACAGTTCACCATCATGTTTTATTTCAGGAAATCTGAAATGTTCATTACATTATTTACCTTCTGCATTGCCGCGCAGAGAACATCATTCCCTTTGTGATAGGGAACCTGTACCGAGCCGAGGAACTTCACCCAGAATGTGTCCAACCAATCACTTTTAACTTCTGCAGAGAACACAGAGAACACCGAATGTTAGAAGCAGAACATGAGGTCCATGGTGGTGGTTGTACATCTGCGCACCTTTGGGCTGATTGTCCTTCAGAACTTTCACGGCGTAGAACGCTGGGAAGATGCCTCTGGAACCGGTGCGCATGTTATACGCCTCACACCACAGATCCTCCGCCTGCATCTCCATTAGCAGCGGGTCGTCTGCCTCCATCTCCAGCTCGTCCTCGTGCCTCGGGATGAACCTGCAGACGGACAGACGGACGGGCTCAGTGTATGGATCTGTAATCTGCATTCACATTATTATAAACATACTGATAATGTTCCAGAAATCCTTTAATCTGCAGAACATTAAAAACCTGGTGACATGTTACAGCAGAAGCTCCGCCTCTTTTTTTTTAGATATGATGCCATTTACAAAATGTTTTGATGTTTAATGACGCTCGGTCTTTTATCTGAAGATGTGATTGTTGTAGCAGCGCAGTCACACCTGAACACCGCTCTGTGGCTCTGCTCTCTCTCCTCACCGTCAATTATACAGGAGAACAAACCAAACGACTCCACACCTGAGAATGAAGCAAACAAACTCCTGAACAGAAGATTAACGCTAAATAAACTAACGTATGGAGGAAGGTATAGCTAAAGTAGTGCCACAGTTCTTAGTACTAGAACCTTAGGTACCATAACAGTTCCATATGATGTGGATCTTAAAGGAATTTATTGTTTAGAGAAATGTCAAAAAATATACAACAATTATTTACAGGACAAATAAACAGATATGACATCATTATAAAGTTAACATAACACCATCACCCCCCTCCCCCCAAAGTAAAGTTTTTCAGTAAACGCAGGTTCGGTGCTCGACCGTTCCTCTCAGTACAAACACAGTGAATTCATTCAGGAGACCCTCAGGGTTCGGCTGTGGACATTTAGAGTTGAGTTTGATACAATGTGAAAATAAGACTTCAGTAAAAATGACGTACCAGGAAATCGCGGCGGGCGGTTGATGAAGACGTTGAGGAACTTTCGTGAGCGCGGCACGTCGGACGCGGTGTCTGTGGCAGAGTCTGTGGACAAACCAGATGTGTCTCTGTTCATGCTTCTTGTGGCGGATTCTTCATCCTCGTCGTCGGCGCGGTCTTCGTCGTCATCCTCATCCACAGCCGACTCGTACACGGTGTTATCGCTGTCGCTGTCGTAACCTTGGTAACACTGTTTGATGCTGACCAGTTCCAACTGCGCGTGTTCATCCACCACCAGGGTGTACTTCACCGAGTCGTACGTCAGGCCGGAGGCGTCCGCGCTCTCGGCCGTGTGTCCGCAGCGCGAGGTGGCCGACTTCTCCTTGTCGACGAGGTCGGGAGCCTCGCTGAGGCTGTCTGTCCTGCAGGGAGGGGTCGGAGGGTAGACCTCATCCTCCTCGCTGATGGAGGGGTTCGGTCGCTCGGCTGAAGGGTGGAAATGTAACGGTGGAAGCTCCGTGTCCGAGCTGATGGACATGCGGTTGCTGTCGCTGCTCTGGGACAGAAAGGGCCGGTCCTGTTCGGGACCAACGGGCGTCAGGTGGATGTCCTGTGCCACCCCAGCGCCGCCTTCCTTCACACTCTCTGGTTTTTGGTACGAACATCCTTTCTCGCGAGAACGCCGGACCTGCTCGCGGCAGCCGTTGTCCTTACCGATGGAGGTTTTGATGACCTCACTCTGACTCCCGTTCCTGTCCCTCATGTCGCTCTGTCCGCGGCTCTGGACGTCGTTGGCGCCGTCGGGAGACTGTTTTGGTTTCTTGCAGTGGAGCGCTGGAGCTGTGTGAGCTGACGCAGTGACCACGCGAGGCTTAGTGTCCGGCTGGAGGTTTGCATGGACCTTGTCCCCGTCAGTGGGACCAACGTGTTTTACAGTCGCAGGCAGGTCTCCTACAAACAGCAGATTATTTATTAGGTAACCAGAGCAAGAGGAAGAGGATTAGGATGGAGAAACATAAATGTTACGACATCAGAACTCTGAAAACAAAACCGCAGCGTTCGCTGACTGACCCGTCTGGAGGCGACGCGAGGGACGGACTTCATGAGCAGATTATAACCGGACAAAACGGAGGGGAGGAAATACCGAAATAACAAAATACCGGTCCCACCGTACAGCACAACACAGCGTTTACATTCCATAGGATCAGGGTCTGATCACAGGAACACAGGTGGGGGGGACATGACAGACGGACGGACGGACTGAGTGCACAGTGATGGAATCAGACTGACCTTTAACGCGCGCTGAGGACGAGTGAGTTCTGTCTTTTCTTCGGTCTTTCTCACCCAGAGAATTATTATTTATTGTATCCTAAAGAAAAAGAGAGAGAGAGAGAGAGGAACAAACGGATTTAATTACAGACACGCCGTCCCCCAGGTGACCACACACACACACACACACACACGGATTAGAGAGAGGAGCTGGGGTCTCTCACACCGCGGCGTCAGAACCTGAACCTAAACCAGAGTTACTGCAGACAGGTGGCACCAATGACTCAGCTAAAAGTATGTGGACATCTGACCATCACATGTATGGCAGTGTTGAAGACTCTCTCTGAAATGACGGGATAGGTTCCACCATTTACAGGATTTTGGTCAGTGTCTGTGACGCGAGCGTGACTGAGCATCAGCGTAAAACATTCAGAGGTTCTTTCCTCTGCTCGCTGACTCACCACAGCGCACTGGGCCATGCCATCCTTCATCACCATGGTAACAATGCCAGGGATTGGACGATGTGAGGGAGATGTGGGCATCATTCATCTCACAAACCGACAGAAAACAATACAATCTGTATTTCTGTAACGCAAACGTAAATGACGTGAACAACATGTAGCCAAAGCCAGGTCAGGGACACAGGGAGAACATGCAAACTTTACATAGAAAGGACTGTTCTATATTAATGATGATGATGATGATGATGTTGCACTCCTCAGTTCTAATCTTTGTTCGGAGCTGCAGGTCAGATTCACTACGTTCTAAACAGAACGCATTTCTGTTCTGCATAACATCAGAGCAGCACCAGACATCAGGTACACACACACACACACACACACACACACACACACACACACACACCCCTCCATCAGCACAGTGCGGTTCTCAGAGGTCCAGCAGCCTCACATTCAGACTCAGTTCAGGAACCAGAACCTGATCACTGTGTGTCTGATCTCATTACAGCAGGAGGAAGAGGAGGAGTGATTCAGAGCCCGAGGGCCAGAGAGGGAGTACACACACACACACACACACACACACACACACACACACGCACACGCGCACACACACACACACACACACACACATACACACACACACACATACACACACACACACACTCCAAAACAGCATCAGCATGAGAGCTGATCATTTAACACTCCACACACCGTATCTCCTTACACAGCAACACACACAGCAGACACACACACACACACACACACACACACACACACCTCACCTGAGTCCTGGGTACCTGCGGGAACAGATTGAGGGTGGTGGGTCTTTTGGGTCGGTATGAATCCATGACGGTGATGATGGACCGCTTCTCCCTTCGCCGCTCATCCATGAGCAGCTTCTCCTCCTCCTCCTCCTCTTCCTCTTCTCCTTCCTGGGATCCTCCCTCGGCGTCGATCAGGTCCAGCTTAAGCATCTCCTTCTGCAGCTCCAGCGCCCCCCTTCTCCGGCTCTGTTCCGACAGCCCATTGGCCGGCCTGCTCACGTGATCCTGGGAAGGAGACGACAGCAGAGCTGTTAGGGAAGGGGTGGGTGGTGGGGGGGGCACTGCCACACCAATCAGAGCGCAGTGATGATGTCATTGCGTGACCGGTTGCTGAAAGCTAA
This sequence comes from Xyliphius kryptos, assembly GCA_025769995.1. Taxonomy (NCBI): domain Eukaryota; kingdom Metazoa; phylum Chordata; class Actinopteri; order Siluriformes; family Aspredinidae; genus Xyliphius; species Xyliphius kryptos. The sequence goes on along the minus strand of JAOUQT010306046.1, from coordinate 9,166 downwards.
TGCAATCACACAGGACAATAAGCTGCAGCGCCACCGTTCATCTACATTATTATTATTATCATGTTATAATCAACCCTCACACTAATGTATACATCATTACTACTGTACAACACTACTGTGAGGTCAGGTTTACATACACACAGTCATGATGTCATCAAACAATTACAGAGTGTTTATCAAATAAAATCAAACCATTTTAAAGTTCTAACGCAGAAACAACGTACAGTAATCCATCCATCATCTGCTTTTTTCCTTTATGGGGGGGGGGTATGGTTCCCCAAGCTTATCCAGGGGAGAACATCTCTGGGCAGATGCACACGGTTTCCTCCCACAGTCCAAAAACATGGATTCAAGGTAAATTGAATGCTCCAAATTGCCCTGTTACAGTGTGTGTGTGTGTGTGTGTGTGTGTGTGTGTGTGTCCAGTGGTGGGTGTATCTGCACAGCGCCTGAGATGTTTTCTGAGATGTTCCTGTTGCGTTCACGTCAACAACACTTCTTAAAAAAAATCAGTTGTTCAGAAGCTTATGAGAATTAAAAGCCTCTCCTCTGCCTCTGAACATCTGACGATATGTCCTCAACTCCCAGAGGCACAGATACAATGGTGCTGCCATCATGTGGTAAGAGGCGAACTTACATTTAAAAGTATGATTTATTTATTCTGACAAAGCCTGCGACCCATAAATAACACATTATAAACCCGGGCCGTTTGGACTTTGGACACGCCTGCTGTAATGCAGCTCAGTGGTTCTGTGAATCGCTCTGATACCTGAATATCGTTGACACTCTGACTGCGATGGCGTCGGTTGACCGCAGAGATCTCAGTCACCTCTGACAGATCATCATCCTCGTACTCATCCAGACTCATGTCCTGAGTTAACCTGATCAAAGAAAGCAGAGGTTCAAGCTCAGTTTCATCATCATGACACCGAGGTCCAGATTGCGGGGCGCCGTCTGTGGACTGATCTGAGATCAGCTGATGCTCTAATCAATCAATTAATGAATCAATCAATCAGGTTCTGTTTCTGAAACCGAGCAGCAGCATCGGTCCACACCAAAGGGATCTGGACCCGATAGCCCCGCCCACATCAGGACGTCACAGGTCACTCACCCTGACATCAGAACAGCGCCTCCCTCAGTCTGAACCAGGAACTAAAGGTGATAAAAATACAAAGTTCAGCCGAAGCCTGGATTTCAATCTCAACTCTATTGAACTTGATCTCGGACTGAACTCCTCCCACTCCGTCATCACATCCGGTATTCACCTTCATTCAGCCAAATCAACTTTACTGGAAGCCCGCAGCGCTACAGACAGAACCCATGTTCTCAGAACCTTAACTGTAGGAATCAGTTCAATCAGATGTTGAGAGAACATGTTAAACTCCATACAGAAAATAGTCATAAACCAAACTACAGATATGAGATACACATTCGGTAGTTTCTGCACCACCGCGTGTCCTGCAGCGCCTTCGGTTCTTACAGTAAGATGATGAAACACCTCCTCCTCCTCCTCCTTAAAATCGAACATCAACAGAAGTTCGGAACCATCAGGTCCGATCGGATTTGAAAGTCCACACAGAGCCGTACTGCAGATGTGAAGGTGAAGCTGTACCATTTCTCCCACTGCTCCTCCATCCAGGCGTCTCCATCCTCCCTCGAGTTCATGGTGAGGCAGAGCACCATCTGGGGCGGACGTGGCCCTGCGTGAGAACGATGCCACTCACTCTCTCACTGGAGCCGCTCTGAAGTTGGGCACAGATAGGGCACCGTCCTCTGGTCTGGACCTGGACACGCCCTAAAGACGGACATGAACGTGTCCCTTCAGGGTCAATTACAACGAGAGAGAGAGAGAGAGAGAGATGATGTGTGTGTGTGTGTGTGTGTGGGGGGGGGGGGTAAAAGCATTCTCTGACTGATGGAGCAGATCGATGAAGCTCAGGTTACCTCCTCCACCCTCCGTGTCTTTAGGACCATCCCAGCAGTGAGGCTGAGCGGCTTCTGATCGATAACACCGAGAACTGCCGAAAATACCCCCGCCGCCCCCCACATACAGAAACATACACCCACAGATCAAAAACAGGACAGAAATAAAAACCACAGAGATCAAACTAAATACAACTGCAGAAGTGAGTGGGGTTAGGGGCGGGGTTTAATGTGTATCAGAGGGAAACGGAGGTTCAGGTTGGTTTTATAAGAAGTTTGTGATGAACAATAAAAATCATTCATTCCGTTAAAACTAATCAATAAAAACTAAAAGGTTGTTTAAAAATTTAAATCTGATTCCAACACAGACCAGTTTAGAACAGAAACTGAGTTACACATGCAGCTACAATGAAAGAACTACGTCGCCCTCTCGTGGTGACGGACAGAACTACAGGAATAACCCGGAGGAGAATTGATACTTTTGGCGGAACGTTAATAAAATAATCTTTAATTTAAATAGTTTTAATGATTAAAAATGTTAAGATGACATAAGTGATGAATACACTTCTTTTTTTGAGGACGTCAATAAATAAACATTGGTATTCATCACTAGGGGGCAGCATTACACATTTATATGAAGGCTCATGGTAAATTTAAGGTGGTGCCATATATAAGGTTATTCAGATAAATCAACATTTAAAATATTTATCATATTGCGGAACGTTGAGTTTGAGAATATTAGTAATAAACGTAATAATAGTATACTGGGCAGAACCCTCGGCTCATGACTGTAAGAACCCGTACGCCGTGGGTTTTAAGTGCAGTTTTATAAAATGGAAGTATTTATTCTGAATTCTGGGGAAAATCCACACTTTTGGCATCACAGAAGCTCCTGTTCCATGTACTCTCTGGTTCCCTTCCGCAGCACGTAAGAACCTTACAGGAACCGTCTGTTAGCCAGGTGCAGGACCTGATTGAACTTACCTGGAAACGTCCTGCTGCATGACGTCATCCCGCGGTTTTAATGCAAACCACGTGACTGCGCTGATGTTTATGATGGAGCTCAGGTGAAGTTTAAAATGTCCAGATTTAATCAGATTTAATAATTTGCCTTTATTTAAAACCCTGCTTTATTTACTGTCCCATTTCTAAGCCACACCCACCTGCGTTCTGATTGGCCAGTTTTCCCCTCTAAATCCTTACAGCCTCACCCTGCAAGAACTAAGCCGTGGTCCTGGACTGTTTGGTATGGAACCTGCCGAGAACCCAGACGCACTGCAGGTCAGATTAAAGGCTGCTTTTGTTTAAAATGCCTTGGTTCTCTTTATTCACCCGTCCGTCTCAGAGCAACCTCCCACCGTCCATCTGTACTGACCCGGATCTCAAACCAGTTCTGACAGGAACCACTGAAATTAGGCTACATTCGCTTCAAACTCGTAACAGACAGAAGAACCAATAACTTTGATAAGAACAAGGCGGTACAGATGAGCAGCACCAGCGGTTCCTGATGTTTCTGAAGCCAATCATGCAGAGCTCTGGGTTCCTCCATCATCACACAGCAGGTTAACACCTCTGCATGGTTCACCTCGCTCCCCTTTAGTTCTCTGTTCCACTGTGAGAACCGTCCTCCCGCCTGGCTGCAAACACATCAAGCAGAAAACAGGAACCCAGCAGGTCCATGATGAGGTCATGCAGCACTTTGTCCAGTAGATGGCGCCCAGAGGCCCTCGTGTTAAGAGTGGCTGCTCTGAAACAAACATCTCCAGTGACGTCACCAGAGGACATGCTGACAGACCGGTTCTGGTTCCAGTTCCATGTTTGTGGTTGAACGTGGGATGACAGTTCTGAGCTGGTGGGCACCCTCACTGAGAAACCCCCCCCCCTCCCCAGGTAAACACGTTCTGACCAGTTCATGCAGCGTTGTGTAAACTGATGGTGAAATGACCGATTGGTTGATTGATCCTCTGAGTGGAAATGAACAGGTTCCGCACGCGGCTCAGGGAACGAGAACCTGTGGGTTCACCTCCTCCTCGGATCTTTGGTCACCTCACAGAAGACCACAGCGCTCCAGTTTACATCCTGGTTCCTGCGGATGGGCAGGAAGGTTGTGGGGGTCGGTGGGGGTCATTAATAAAAATATAAAGTTTAATTTAACCAACAAAAGAACCTGGTGTGTCCTCGCACTGCTGACCCGGTCCATTCCAACAGTTCATAAGTAAATATACTGCCCACAGAACACAGGA
>JAOUQT010306046.1:0-2500 GCA_025769995.1 Xyliphius kryptos | reverse complement strand
CACACACACACACAATGTTCCCACTTGACCTCAGACATGTGAAATCTAAGTGTACCGAGTGAGAAGACGTTCCACACCACGGGCATTAGAACCTTTATTACAGCTAATGTAACTGTTTCAGCTGCTCTACTGCTTTTACAAACATAACAACATCAATAACACAACACCAGCACAACACAACTGTACTGTGATTAAACAGAATTATTCACACAGTGTAATAATTACTTTATAAAATATTAAGATCTGTGTGTGTGTGTGTGTGTGTGTGTGTGTGTGAGCTGTAGGGAGACACATGCAGCTGGTGCATGTGTGTATTACATACACAGCTTTTTAGTGTCATGGTTATGCTGCTACCCCCAGCACATGGAGAGCAGTGTGACATGTAATTACACTTTTCACCAGCAGGAGGCAGAAAAAGCAGAACAAACAACTATTATGTAGACACATCAAAGTCCTACTGCTGTCTCCTTACCCACCTCCTACTGTCTGTCCCTCACTTCCTGTTTCATTCACGTTCTCATTCTGTCTGTCATGTTGATATCTGTCTCGCTGTCCCTCGGTCTTAATTACACATGTGATTGTTTAACGCAAACTTACAAATTCACTCTAAAGCAGATTAAACTCTTTAGATAAATAAAAAAACCTCAGTTACATAAAACAGGATCTTTATGATCCATAACTGATCATTACAGTCCCAGGTGGATCCTCTCAATCTGTATAGGTTTACTACCTGCAGCTCTACTGCCTATCAAAATAAAAGTCTCAGATCACTGCAGCACAGTCTCCTTGTGGAGAACAGGAAAACAAGATGGCAGCGTGTGTGTGTGTGTGTGTGTGTGTGTGTGTGTGTGTGTGAGAGAGAGAGAGAGAGAGAGAGAGAGAGCACAGACCTGTCTGGGTTGTAGAGTGTGTGGGAGTGTCTCACAATCGTCTCCACGCCAAACTCCTGAGCCATTTTAACGATGGTCCCATCGCGCTCCTTACCGTACGGCTCAGAGTCATACTCAAATGTCAACCGAGTCACGTTCCACTCCTGTGGGGGGAGGGGGCCCTCACATTACTACAGTTAAGCTTTATCGTGTCACCAACTGTTAATGATGTCACATGGAACTACAACATTTTAATTTGAGAAATTAAAATAAAACCTGCACGATCAAACACTCCAACACACACAAACGTGGACCTCACAGGACGGACCTGTGAGTCAGATCCAGGTGAATCAGAGTCACTGTGACTGAATCACTGAGGCGGTCAGTGTAACAGAATGAACTCACCTTAAAAAGTCTGGGAAACACATCAGCAGGTTGTCCTCTCACCACAAACAGCCTGGAGTTCAGCTTCCTCAGGCTCCTGTCCAGATCCTCCAACGACTCCAACAGGAACCTGACATCAGGAACCGGATCGAGGAGCCAGGAACAAATCCCCAGGAGAACAGAACCAGGAGAGAAGAACAGATTTGCATTAATCACACACCATCCAAACCACACAGGTGTTCAGGAGAACCTGCAGGGGGAGCACACAGAAAATACATTCAACTTCAAAGGGAGTCCCTCAAACCTGCAGTGAGACCCAGTCCAGATAAAAAAGTTAAACTTTTTATAAATAAAGTATGAACACAAACTGCCCCGGTATCCTCACCACCAACTGAACCACCCGCCCCAATCTCCTCACTCATGGTTCTTTGGATGACTGTGGTGTCATTTGTTTGGGGGGGGGTTTCTGAGGCGGACTGTGGTGTCAGTGGTCTGAGGCGGACCGCAGTGTCATTAGTTCGGGGGGTTTCTGAAGCAAACCGTGGTGTCGGTGGTCTGAGGCGGACCGCGGAGTCGGTTGTTCGGGGAGGTTTCTGCAGGAACCTTCGGCAGTTCAGGCCTTACCTCCAGCGGTTCTCTCCCGCATTGGCCGCCGCGAACCACGGATCCAAGACGTAAACACAGCGCAGCGTGTCCGCGCCGCTGAGCGCCTCCTGCAGGGCCGGGTTATCGTGGAGCCGCAGTCCCTTCCGGAACCAGTGCAGCGAGTTTACCGCCATGCCTGCAGCCTCAGTCCATGCTCCTCCGACAGAACCGAGCCTCAGATTACAGTTCTTCTGATAATCCACGGATCTGGGTTTCACTAAATCGCTCGCTCCATTTTTTTCTTCCGAGTTCCAGATCAGTGGTTCAAACCCAAACCCACGACGAGCCCTACAACTCCGCACTCCGTGCTGTTTAAACCTCGGGCTTTTCGCGCACACTCCGTAGGGAACAGCGTTTACTGTAAAGGCTGTTTGAGACGCGGCTCTTATTACGACGTTTCTGACGTCACTGCGAGTGGTCCGGTTATTCTATTTTCTATTGGACAGCAGTGTGACACGTGGTCCAAATATTCACCTGACCCGTGTGTTTGTCGATTGGACGTTCCGCACGTGTCAGTTCCACGTTCCACACACGCACACACACACACACACACACACACACACACACACACACACACACACACACACACACACACACACACA